>SJYA01000646.1:232540-268148 GCA_006410615.1 Neotragus moschatus | reverse complement strand
CATGTATGGATGTGAGAGTTGGACTGTAAAGAAGGCTGAGTGCCAAAGAATTGATGCTTTTGAACTGTGGTGTTGGATAAGACTCTTGAGAGTCCCTTGGACTGCAAGGAGATCCAACCAGTCCATTCTGAAGGAGATCAGTCCTGGGTGTTCTTTGGAAGGACCGATGCTAAAGCTGAAGCTCCAGTACTTTGGCCACCTCATGGGAGAGTTGACTCATTGGAAAAGACTCTGATGCTGGGAGGGATTGGGGGCAGGAGGAGAAGGGGATGACAGAGGATGAGATGGCTGGAGGGCATCACTGACTCGATTGGTTTGAGTCTGAGTGAACTCTGGGAGTTGGTGATGGACAGGGAGGCCTGGCGTACTGCGATTCATGGGGTCACAAAGAGTCGGACACAACTGAGCAACTGAACTGAACTGATGGCTGTAATTTGTCTGCTAAGTGAGGATAAGTATAGTACTTGTCTCATGGAATTGTTTTAGGATTACATGAGATAATGGATATAATTCTTTTAGTCGAATGCTTGACGCTGGGTCATTGGTCAGTAATTATAAGCTATGATGATTTAAAACAAAAGAAAAAGCTAGGAAGTGCACTTTAACATATCCAGAAGTGATATGTTGTGTTTGGTCTCGAATTCTTAAAGAAGTCATATATTTTAAGGAATTATTATTAATTTTTAAGGTGTATGTTATTATAGTTGCATAAGATTTAGAGAGACTAGTAAACATGTAGAATGGCATCCAGGGATATGATTTGGTTTTAAATACTTTAGCAACAGAAAAAAATAAAGAACAAAAAAGGGAGAAGGAAGAAAGGGAGAAAGAAAAAGGAGAAGAAAGAAAGAAGGAACAAAGAGAAATAGGTGGAGCAATGTGGCAGAATTGAATGGTTGTAAATTTCCTGTGCATAAGATCTGTGGGTGCTTGGTTTACCTTTTAGCATATAGTGTGTATGATTAATGAGTTGCCTCCTTAAAATTATCAATTTTTTATGCATACAAACAGTAAAGCAGTGAAGGCAGTCCTTTTTTTCAGTTTCCTTGAAAGATGATAGATTTATTAATCTGATCTAGTCGCTAGCCCCATATGTGGTTTGGATTCCATTCTGCATGGAATAATATTCCTGGGTTCCTATGAACTGACAATAATATTTTTGATATTGTATTTGGAAGAACTTAACAAAAATGTTTTCTGAAGGTCTAGGACATTCAGTAGTATAGTAAGAAATATATTATAGTCATGTTGTCTTTCAAGTGTAAAGTCTGACTCATATATAGGCAAATTTTAGAAGATGAATGTTCTGTGAGAGGAAACACCTTATATGCCTAAGCAAAATCCTGTGTCTATATAAAGATCAAGTTCCCAGAAACTCTGAATTGATAGAGGTTTGTCCAAAATGACAAGGTCTTCCTGTATAGCACAGGGAACTAAAATCAGTATACTGTGATAAAGCATAATGGAAAATAATATGAAAAAGAATGTATGTATGTGTATATATAGTGACTTCACTTTCGCTTTTCACTTTCATGCATTGGAGAAGGAAATGGCAACCCACTCCAGTGTTCTTGCCTGGAGTATCCCAGGGACGAGGGAGCCTGGTGGGCTGCCGTCTATGGGGTCGCACAGAGTCGGACACAACTGAAGTGACTTAGCAGTACATATATATATATATGTGCATAACCTAGTCACTTTGCTTATACAGCAGAAATTAACACATCATAAATCAATTATAGCTCATTAAAATAAATTTTAAAGATAATAACAATAGAGATTTGTCCTCCCAAAGGTGAGGAATTTCTACATGTAGGTGAATAGCGTGTTACTTCTCGCCACTTCCTTGTTCATTCATTCACTTGTCTTACAGACATAGAAGTAGCGGTCGGATGCCAGTAGCCTGAGACCCTGCTGGAGGCTCAGGTGACTTCTGGAGCAGATGGCAGAAGGGATGCAGGACACACATGAAGAAATGTATTTTGAGAAGGAAGAAGGTTGCTGCTTCTACTAATGTGGGAGGAAGGGAGGGCAGCGAAATGGGTTTCAGATGTTGAAATGGAACAGAGGGCCTGGGTCTGTGGCCTTGACCTTTTATAAGAAAAGTGGAGGAACAGGATGAACTGCTGCTGGAGAGCAGAAAAAAGAAGGAAAGGGACTTCAGGGCTGAAAGTGAATTGCACAAACAAGGTCAGTGCCCTCTGAGCAAAAACATGATAGGAAGTGAGTTACTGATGAATAATGGAATCGCCGAGTTCAGGACGGCCCCTGCAAGAGAGATGTCTGAAGCTGGTGGTGACTCTGGCTCCCGAGTTAGCTACCTTTTGCCAGGTGTGCTCAGGAAAGAGCTATCAGGTGGTGGAGCTGGAGCCTGACACATCACATTTGGATAAAACTGAGAATGGGAATCTAGCCTAATGAGGAGAGAACTAAAGAAGTTACAACCATAACTTCCAGTTGGTCTCTTCAGAGGTTAACACCATCTAAAAGCTTTTCATTTTTAAGAGAAAATTAAAGAACTCAGACTTTTGAAAAGACTTAGGTACTGGGAAATTTTTTCAAGCCCTTACAGCTGTTGGAGAGAATATTTAGTCCCCTCTTAGAAGAAAATGCTAATATTTTTGTGTCTATATTATAGTACATAACACAGTTAAGAGAGCACATGTGATTTTTTACTTCTTCGAGCACTGCTAGAATTTCTCATTTCATACCTCATTTACAACTTATTATAGTGTGATCAGACAAATTCAACATCTATGTTTTTACATAAATTTGGAGCATTTGTTGTTTGGAATGTAGAAAGATGGTTGGTGTAGATCTCTTTTTATAGTTTTATGTTATAAAATTAACTGGAAATTGTAACCTCTCCAAAGTAAAGCAATAATGGAGGGGAAATTTTCTGACTGGCCATGCATGCAGGGAGCATGACTGAGAACAGAAATAGAAGAAGGCGTTCAGAGGTCCTCTTTGGATTGTGGCAAAATCAACCATTCCATACGGCCCAGCGTGCTTCCTGCTGTGTCTAGACATGCTGGCACAGATTTCTCTGTGGGTGTCTGTACATCACTGACCCCACAGTGACCTTCCCTCGGGCCTCCTGTTTAAAGGCATGAGTGCTTTCCACTCTCCCACATCTTTTCCATCATTTGATTCTTCCAGCAGGTGCACAAAAATTGAGATTGTTGTCACTTTGAAGTTAATCAGATTCTTTGGTCACATTATGTTGCATACAAAAAAATATTGCTTTAGAGGTATAGTGATGTTAATTGGAGAGATTTTCAGAAATGGACCAGGAGAAGGATGTAAATTAAAACAAAAGAAACAAATAACTATGTTCATGCTGTGAGAACACCCAGCATAAAAATGATCCACTGTTTTTCTCTGTAGAATTTTAAGAGCCACACAATTCCAGTTATTTTTGAAATTGTAAATTATTACGTTGTTATAAGAAAAAGTGACTGGAATTTTAAGGGGTGGAAAACTGAAAACTCATAGAAGTGGATTTAGACTGATTTTCTCATCCCCTTTAGCTCCAGACACTGTGCAGCCTATTTGTCTCATGGTACTTCATGCAATGTTTAAAAAATTGTTCAGGTTTAACCCACATTCCTGTGTTTTAAAGGATGACCAGATTGGTGTTCTTTTCACCAGGATTCTGATCAGCTGTGTCTTTGCTCCTCTGCCCTGTGTCTGATGCCTAGAGGGAATTCAGGTTAATTTAGTTTCCCTAAATTCACCACCAAGTAAATCATGCTTACCACCTCGCCAGGACTTCTTTGGTCTTCATTGACATTTGTTTTGTAAGTGATTCAACACCAACAAAAGAATTGTTCATGATATGGCCCTAGTTAGTTCCTTTTTTGAAGATAAGGCTACCTTCTTGTTGTCTTTCTGTTCCCAGAACCTTGCAGAATGCCCTACACAGGCTGGGCATTAATGCAGTTAAAAGTAATTTACAAATCTCTCACTATTGTTGAGGCAAAGTATGAAAAGATCATGTCATTATTGTCTTAATTTTTGCTGTTTTCCTTCCTTTCCTTAAATTTTGCTTCTTGATAAGAGAGAGAACTCAAGGTTGAGTGTATCAGAAAAGTCAATAGTTTTGTTTCATGCTCTCTTGTGTTAATCAGAGCTACGCTCTTAGATATGTCTCTACTGGAGCATCATTTGCAGAATCTGTTCTAGGAAAAAAAAAGTAAATAAAAGCTGGCAGATAAGTTTATAGACTATCCTTGACTTACAGTGTTTCCATAGGATTTTTTTGACTTTACAGTGATGAACATTAAAACAATGAACATGCATTGGAAACTGTACTTGGAATTTTGATCTTTCCCTGGGCTAGCTATGTGAGCTACAGTACTCTATTGAAGCTGAGTGGGTTTATCAGGGCATAACACTATAAACTGAGGAAAATTTGTGTAGCATCTTCTAAGTACTTCCATTTGGAGATCTTTGACAAAAAAGCTAAACAGAGACTGCATCTTATTTCTGTTGAGTGTAAGAGATTACGTGCTATTGTTGAATCACTGATCTTCATTCATTCAGCAAACAATTACTGGTCTCCTTCTCAGAACCAGGCACTGATCTGCACACTGGGGACACATCAATGAATGAAAAATTTAAAAATTCTTGCCCTCCCACGACTTACGTTCTGTTGATCTTCAAAAGACTATTAAGCTTGAAGTCAAGAAATATTTTTAAACGCTAGTTTCTCTGTGCATGGTAATCAATATGCTATTTTCATTAAAAAAAAAAAAAAAAAAACTTGTGGAGTCTAGAGCCGTGCTTTCCAAACTTCTCAGTACATTTTTCAACTTATGAACACTGTAGAGCTCTTCAGAAAATAATGTACTTATTCTCATACATATGAATATTTGCATATCAATGGAGAGACCTTGTAGCTCCCTGGTTAAAAAGAAAAAGCATTTGATCTTTAGAAAGTCCAATTGCATGCATCATCTAGTTAATAAATAGTATTTAATGATGAAGTATAGTTGGTAATTTTTTTGATTGTAGTTGATTTACAACATTGTATTAGTTTCAGATGTACAGCAAATTGATTCTATTATAGACATACATATATTTTCTCAGATTCTTTTCCATTACAGATTATTATAGTTCCCTGTATTTTGCAGCAAATCTTTATTATTTATCTCTTTTCATATATAATGGTATACATCTGTTAGTCCTGTACTCCTAATTTATCCCTCCCTTTCCCTATTCCTTTCCCCTTTGGTGATCACCATACGTTTTCATTTTTCAAAGTTATAATGAGTATAAAGAATCTGTTGGTATCAATAAGCAGTTGAAAAGCACATTTGATTTTGGCTTATTTCATTTTAAAACTTAGGACATATTTTTGAGATGATAGATGTATGAAAGACATTTTACTGTTTTTGCAGGCCTTGAATTACTTGGATTTTTATTATTTATTCTGTTTTCAGGAAGGTTTCCTTTACCTTTGCAAAGAACTGCATGCTTCAACCCAGAGTAGTTATAAAGAGCTCAGGTTTGTTTTACTTTCAAGATTCCTTATTATAGATACTTTCCCTAACAAAGAACCATTGTTAGAAAGGTCAAAATAATTACTGTATGTAAATCAGAGCAATTCCTCCCTCATGAAATGTCATAGATACAGTGTTTACCATAATCAAATTAATGAAAATTCCAAGAATAAGCATAAGACATTCTGCTTATAAGCATAAACAAGCTTTCTTATTTCACATTCCCTGGTTCTGTTGACCAGATCGCATCATCACCTACTTTTAGTTACCCCTCTGAGGAACTTTTTTTCTAGTGAAATTCTTAATGAGTTCTCTAGAGACAGACACAAGCAAGTATTTTCCTGAGTTGCTCAATTGAACAGTTAAGCTGTTTCTAAGGATTTTACTTGAATTCAACCATGGGATTTTTAGAACATCAACTTTTTAGAACTTATTGCCATTATGGATTTTGTCAAATCAACAGTTGATCCAAATCTTTTCTTTCATTCATTGGTCTGTACATTGGTCTGCAGGTGGTCTGTACGTCACTTATTTGTAACTTTAAACCGCATTCCTTTTTTGAGCTTTACCTTCCTAAAAAGAGTTCTGATTCAACTAGCTTTATACACTGAAAAAAAAAAATGAAATGGCTTTAAATCATTCTAAGTAGTAAGAAAGAATCACCTTGGTGTTCAGCATTGGCTATAGAATTGACTATAGTTTAAAAAATATCTTCCTTCATTGTTCAACTAAAGCAAAATCCTTTATTGTCCTTACAAAGCATCCCTTTAGTTGATTGCTTAGTCCTTCAACTTCAAATATTTGTCAAGTGAATCTGGGTTTGGACAGTGATATTAAAAAAGAAAACTCAGAATCTATCTGCTCTTTGCATAAACTACTGTGGAAATCCTGGTATCCGTGATCCTTCTTCTTTCATTTCCCTTTAGTTAGAAGAGCTCATGACCCTTGTGTTGCTTTACTTTTAAAATTAGAAAGCATATTAATAGCTTTATCTAAGAAGACTTGCTTGAGGAGTTGGTTTTATTTATTGACAAGGAAACACTTTGTTTGCATCCATCATATGTTGGGAGGCGAAAGGGGAGAAGTCGTTGACCTGAACATATCAGGCATGTGTTGCCTGTTTCCTGGTGTGTGTGATGGTCATAAAGGACAGTCAGCAATTCTGACTCATTAGGACTTAAGCATTTGGGTCAAAACTGTGACCGTTAACTGTGACTGTGCTTTTAAACATTCAAGGAGCTTTTAGATCCATAGTACAGTAAGTCAAGATCCCCAGGCTGGGACTTGGGCTTTCTACAGATCCCCAGGGGAAGGTTGTGCACACCCACATTACGAGATGGCCTGGACGAGAGTCCCTTCTTCTGTGCCTGAAACTCTTGGTCCAGTGGCCACCCCAGGTCAGCTAGTGCACTTTCCCCTCACTTCCCTAGAGTATCTTGCCTGGTCAGTGGCAGTACCAGCTCCTGGTACTGTTTAGAATGCTCCTTGGATTGTCCTTTGCCACTTGTCCTAGGAAAGAACACAGTAACAGTTCCCTGCACAGGTTGTTGGAAGCAGCTTACAATGTTAGTCAATCAGAAAGCATCTAAGAAAATGCAGGAGAAACAGTGAAATAGAAGCACTGAGATCAACATCTCTCGTACACTACGGCCTTTTGGGGAGAGGCCCTAGAGTCAGCTCAGCAGAGCCTTTCTCCTTCCTCTTCTCCTTCCATCTCCTTGCTCCGAATGTTTCCTCCTTGGCTCTTGGCACATCTCCCTGTATGACTACTCAGTGTACAATAAGTAGGAATTTTCCTCGCACACAGCATTTAAGACAAGGAACTTGGTTCTTTCAAAGATGCTACATGGGGTATTTTTTTGGCACAGATGTTTTATAAAATGTGCATGCCTGTGTGCTCGGTTGCCTCAGTTGTATCTGACTCTCTGCAACCCCATGGACTGTAGCCTGGCAGGCAGCTCTTTCCATGGGATTCTCCAGGCAAGAAGACTGGAGTGCACTGCTGTGACCTTGACCCAGGGACGACACCTGTGTCTCCTGCATCGCAGATGGATTTTACTGCTGAGCCACAAGGGAAGCCCTCTATAAAGTAGAAACACAACAGAACCAGATAGTTCTTTTTCCAGTTTGTGTACCAGAACACGACCATCCAAGTGTTTTCTCTCTTTTTTTACTGTTGCTTTTGGAGAACATAAATTTATTTCAGTGTTTTAACTGGCCAAAATGATTTTCAAAGTATTCTTTGCAATTTTTGTGGATTAATCAGAGTTCAACCTCAATATATTATCATCATAAATTATTGGATAAAGTATATGTTGTGTAACTTTCACAAACATTAAACCACTAGGCATTCCTAACTATAGGTACATTGCTTCTTATGAGAGGGGAGCTACAGAGTTATGAATAAAAGTCCATGTAGAGAAATACAAAAATGTCCTTGATGCTGGTCATCCCTAACTATGGGTACATTGCTCTATGAAAGCAAATGATTGTCCTAGGAATGCTGTATCAGAAAGCCACTTGATATAATGACTCAGAAAGCTGGGAGGACCCTCCCACATCTGTCCAGAAGGCCCCCAAGACCCTAGATAGGGCCATTAGAAGGATAGCTGCCTCTATGTGTTAGAAGGAGGAGTGGGACGATAGGAGCATCTTATCCTGCTGAGAAGAGAGGCCATTAGGGTCTTCAGAACTCTACTGTGCTGCTCCCATTATTTGCATCATTGGTAAGAACTTTTCTACCAACTATGCTGTTGAAATAGATGTAAACTCCCTAAACACAGGTAAGTTTGTGGCTTTATTTATTTTTGTCTGGCTTCCTGCGTTTTTTAATAATTATTTTTTTATTTTATTGTACATATTCACAAAAAAAACCCTGGGTTCACATGATATGGTTGGACTTGCTCTTTTTGTGTCTGTTATGAGGTGTTCTGTTCTTATGAAGATAGCTTTGTGGTTAAGACATGAGACTTTGGAATCAGACCCTGGAAATTAATTTCTTGGCTCCATCCTTGACTGACCATTCAACTTTGGCCAACTTACCCAGTATCTCCAAGCTCCAGCTTTCTCATTTGTAAAATGGGAATGGGAGGGGCTCCTCCCTTATAGGCTGATTGTGAAACTTAGAGAAAATCCATGTAAAGTGTATGTACACCAGGATGGGGTGTATTTTGAGTTGTACTATTTTTCCCTGTGATATCTGGGGATGAATATGCCCACTGTTACTTCACTATCTTGGTTTTCTCAAATCCTTTTTAGAAGAAGACATGTTATAAATAATAAATAATTGTGATTTTTCATTCTTTATTTCCAAAGACACAATTTACTCTTGTTGGTTTATCACACAATGATTGATAATGGCTCACACAAGGAATTCAGGTGGACACTAAATTTCTCTGGCAGTGAAATTTCCCCTGGGAGCACACAGCACTGTAATGGGAAGTCAAATGATGATTTTTCTCTGCTGGTAATAATATCAAATCCCATTTCTTCAGTGCTGCTGAAAGTGTTCTATGTGCTAATTCACTGATGATGAAGAAGGGGACATTCCCATTTGAAAATATGTCACCATAGATACTTCCATTACAATATATTTATTATAATAAAGACCTAGAATGTGCATGGTGGACAGAGTTACATGGCATGGACTAGAATCTACAGTGGCCTTGCAGTTAATTAGGTGATTCTCACATCTGATGGTAAGGTGCCATTGATTGATGTGTCCCTGGAGAATTTCATGTATTTTGCTACCATGAAGTGTAAAAGATGTTATATGGAAGAGAGCGAATGTTGCTACCCAATAATTTGTATTTTTTTTCCTAAAAGATTGTATTTGTTCAGTCTTTAAATACCTAGAAGGTACCACAAATCATTAGCTGATATCTGGGAATGGAAATAGTAAGTATGCACATCTTATAATAAAAGTTTTTTTGCTTTATTTTTTAACTTTTTATTTTCTTGGAGTATAGCCAATTAACAATATTGTGGTAGTTGCAGGTAGACAGCAAAGGGACTCGGCCATACATATACATGTATCCATTCTCTCCCAACCTCCCCTTCTCTGCCAGGCTGGTAATAGGACACTTTTTAAATTGACAAAAACTAATTTTGTTTTCTGATCAGAGTTGCCACTCTTTGACTCAACTGTAGAAAGTTGAAAATATTTTTGTGGGTGGCCAAAAAAGTTTTTGAGAGAATTTTAGATGTGCCATAGTGGAATGCCATTGACTTGATTTAGTTTCTTCCCTGGCCTTAAAGGCGTCATGTTGGCATTCTTCAAATGTGTGTGAGTGTGTGAAAGTGTTTATTGCTCAGTCCTGTCTGACTCTTTGTGACCTCCTCTGTCCATGGGATTCTCCAGGCAAGAAAACTGGAGAAAGTTACTATGCCCTCCTCCAGGGGTTATTCCCGACCCAAGGACTGAACCCACTTCTCTTGCAGATGGGTGACAGGCTCTTTAACACTAATACCACCTGGTGAGCATGTGGGTGGGTATTTATTTGTAAGTCAAAGATTGTGTTGCTGTAGTTCTTTTTTTTTTTTTCTTCTGAAACTATTTGCCAATTAAGTGGTGGTTCTATCACCAAAGCTAAAAGAAACTGGATTTGTATACCAACAACTTGTCAGCAGGTGAATAAAAAAGATTTTATTTAATTGACCATAAGAGAGTTTTTCCCCCCTCTTAGAAGTCTGTTTTAAGAAAATTGCACATGACTTTTTTCTCCCTAGTACCCATCCTCAGTCTATTTTTAGAAAGAAGGCATGCTTAAGTTAAGGGATATGGCTTAGTAAATATTGATATTCTTTCTGAAACAGGATATGATATAATACTTGCATAATCAGGATTCTGTCTAGACTAGTGAAATTAAAATAGTGACAGAGCAAAAGGAATCCCTGAAATGGAATGCTTTAGAAAACATTTCACCAAAATATTGATAAAATTTGTGAATATAAAATAGTATTTTATATCAACATTAAAGTTAAGGTCTCAATATCTGGAATGCCATATTGACTTTTGTAATTAATATTATTGTTATTTATCATTTTGACTGATCTTTTAGAAGATAAAGTGGCATTTGTTTCAAATGTTTTAGTCTGGATAAAGAGGAATCTCAAACATAAATGCACCTCCGAAAATATAGAATAGAGCATGCTGTCTATAATCAGAAGAGGGGAAAATGATCACACTGCTTTCATTTTGGGCTAAAATATAATCAATAAATATGTCAGTAGATGCTGACCAAGAAGCAAAACCAAATACTGGTCTTAAACTTTAGGAGTTTTGATTAACTAAAACCAAATACTTAAATCCTTCTGAAGCTTCACATTTGTATAGTAAAATTTATTTCCAAAATCATTTTTCTAAGAATACTTCATTAAAAAATTTACCAAGGAACACTTTCAAACCAGGGATGGCTTTGAAACCTACTAAATCAAGTTTAGCCCAGAAAGAATATGGAGAGAGTTAGGACCAGGCTGGCCTGAGTCAGTGGGTGTCCCTTACAGATGAATGACTTCTTCCATATCTCAATATTCTGTAAATATGCTCAGTTATTCTATGAAGCAGAGAAAGAATTTATGTTATAGCATTCAAATGAAGGTAGATATTATGTGGCATAGAATTCCTACTCAGTCACACATCAGCTCTGTGATCTTGGACAAAACTATTTACTATTTCTTAGTTTTCCAAACTATAAAATGACATAATAAGAGTACAAACTTACCAAGGGCATTGTGAGGATAAAAGGGGTTAATCCATGTAAAGTCCTTAGCAGAGCGCCCATTTACAAATAAAAAAATAGTGTTTTCTTAAAGAAGTAGTATTACCTAATGCTATGATTATTTTAAAGTGTAATTCATTTTTCCCCAAGATGAATTTTTGTACATTTCCTTTTAGTACCTCTTACATTTGAAATAATAGTGAATATTCTTCCACTCTGAGGTGAGCTTGCAGTCCTTTGCTATGAATTATAGTAAATGACAATTGAATAAGATTAGTTTAACTCTGCAGTCTTGGTGGAATCTGTAATTTCCAGCCTCTGCCTCAGAATTATATGGGAACTTTGTGTGCTTCATTTGAGAATCCTTGCAGCAGTTTATGTTTTCTCCATCCGATTTCATCAACGTCTGCTCTGTGGAATAACACATAGGTAATAGGTGCAGGAAGTGGCCCCATAGACATGAGGATTGCCTGCCCTTTGCTGTGTGGAAGATCAGGGATAGGCATTAGCAAAGGACGGGGTGAGCCAGGTAGTTGAATCTGTTAAATATATCTGTCTTGATTTAGATGGCAAAAGAAAACAAAAATGTTCCCAAAAAGCCATAAATTTAAAACCATATGCTTCCTTAGAGATCTGATTATGGTTCTCATTTCTCCCCCTATAGGGGAGAAGGGAGAGTTTGGAAGACAGCGCCATTATTTATGGCAAGAACCAAGTGATGAATATGCATGGAGACTTGGAAGGGTCTGAGCCTTCCTAATGCTTTACTCTCCCATTCTCGGCTTGATCCCTAGACTGAAGGAAGCTACTGACCAAGGCCACGCTGTTTGCTAACTTCACATTTTGGAGATGTTAGCTGTGTGTTCTCTGCCTGAGGCAGCCAGTCATTTGATTCTATCCTGGGCACCAGGATATTGAAATTCAGAAGCTTGTGGTAGCTTGTACATTAATGTGGGAGCAGAGGTGATACTCATTTTATTTTTTTTAATATAAATATTGTAACACAGTACCTTGAAATGACTTGAATTAGTGGCTGATCAACAGCATTATATGTATTTAAATCCAAGTGTTACTGCAATTTTAATTGCAAGTTCTGCAGGCATTGTAAAGTCTTCTATTCCTTTGTGGACCAAAGAATATTCAGGTTTCCCTACCTGGTCTCTCTTTTTGTGTTTTGGTTTAGATTGATAAGAGCATAAAATACTAAGCCTTCTAATGGATTGTTAGCACTCGGAATAATGTTCATGTATGATGTGAAGTAAATACTGTGACACAAAGCATGAAAAATAATCTTAGGTACAAATATACAGAACATGTTAAGTCAGATTATTTCCTTTTGGTGTCCTTGTTTCTACTTTTTAAAGTAATAGTGATGATTTCATGGATATGGAGACTTTCTAAAAGCTAATTTTTTTTTGTTTGCATATGTCAGAAGTGAAACAAATGCTTACTGTCTTGGGTACTCTTCTAATTTATATACACAGTTTTATTATCAGTGAAAAGCCTAAAAAATTTTGAGTTTAACTCTTAGGACAAAGAGCAGCTAGAAAGGTGACAAGTCTTTAAATATTAATTAATTGTAAAAATATTCAACTTCTTTTCTCTTGTAGTGAGAGATTTTTCTTGAGGCTAAATAGAAATGGGCTTCCCAAAGCCCCAGATAAACCAGAACGGCACTGCTCTCTCTTCGTGGTAAGTGGATCTTGTTTTATCAAGGAGGCAGATTCTTTCTTAAGTACTTTATCTTATTTAAGAGATGTAAGTTATTATGAGAGAACATAGTAGATTTGCTGAAACTTTGTAAATAACATGTGAATTACAGTGAAAGTGTTATGAAAGTGTTAGTTGCTCAGTGGTGTCTGACTCTTAGCCTGTCAGGCTCCGCTGTCCATGGGATTTCCTAGACAAGAATACTGGAGTAGGTTGCCATTTGCTCCTCCAGGGGATCCTCCTGACACAAGGATCAAACCCGGATCTCCTGCATTGTGGGAGATTGCTGTCTGAGCCACTAGGGAAGAGTGTAAATTACAATAATGCCCTGAAATCTGAATGCTAGCTTTCACAATCACACCTTTGTCCCTTCAGTGTGTATGAGAGCCTGTTCTTTAGGGCTGAAGCCCAGTGTGACAGGCCTCAGAGTGGCACGTGGTATTTAGTATGTATTTAAGAAATATTTAAAGAATGAGTGGGCTAGAGACTGAAAAAAGAATGGGCTTTTCTAAGTCTTATTTGATATCTGTAGGCTTACAGTAAAGTTGATCACAATGGTATTTTTAGAACAGGATTTGAATTATGTGCTTCTGCTCCAAAAAAATTCATCAAGAATGCTCATATTTGTCTCTCTTCTGTTATTTGTTAAAACAATGTGCTATCCCTTCAAGTGTTTCTGCCTAAAGGATGAGTTGTACCATGACCAGACTTTGTTTTTTGGTAGGATTTGGGCAGCGGCGAGCTCAGAAAGGACATCTATATCACTGTACACATCATCCGAATCGGTAGGTATGACACTTACTGGTGTGATAGGAGCATGACGGGGAGAATTGCTGAGAGGTTTCTGTGTACTTGTGATTTATGTGCTGTCTGGATCAAAAAGAAGTCCAAGCAAGATCTGCATTCAGTATTCTCAGAATTTGAGATTTTGGTCTCCCCAGACTCTCACCCCGCCATAAATAGAGTTTGTTCTCTCTCCAGATAAGTCATTAGTTAGTTTTGCTGCATTTCATTTTGTTTTATTGGACTTTCTAAAAATATGGGATTCATACCCTGGTATTTGTCTACTCAAATTCTAATTTCTGTTAACAGCATACATTAAACTTTTAGGAGCTGGATTTTCTCTACATTTATGAAAACTTTATACCAACTGGCATTTCCCAAAGTATAGAAGGCTGCAGAACATTATTATAGACAAAGTGCTATAAGAAAAAGGCTATGGAAAATTGAATGCGGTATATATATTTTTCACTTATATAATTTCATCAGCTTATTAAAGAGTCTTGAGAAACCCTACAAGGAAGAGTAAAAATGCTCCTCTAACTTTGTTGACTCTAGCTCTCTCCAGATTTGATTGACTTCGTGGAAACACTTATATAATGTAACACTAACCTCTTGCAGAACACACTTTCAGTGTTCTGTGATGCCCTTGCACATCAAAACCAAAATAGGGTCACTACGTTTACGCATATAAGACCTCCAAAAGCAGGCATTTTATGGCAGAGGAAATACATGGTGGAACCTAAGTTATTTCTCTAGGAAAGCTAACCAACTGATACTGAGAAGTGGCTGTTACATGTCACTAACTGTTACATGACTTGCTGAGGAAAACTTCTGCAGAATAGTAATATCTCACCATGCAGTCTTGCATGGTGGTTTTTATTTTTTTTTTTTATGGTTTTTTATTTTATACACACGATGACCCCATTTTGCATTGAGACTATAAAACGTTGTTTCAACAAAGATTTTCTAAGCATTTTTTCCCATAAAAGTCTGTTCTGAAAAACCCGTTTAATTTTATCTTCTTTTCCTATTTGAAGGACAGTCGAAATAAATAAGTGAACTGTCTTTGGTTTTGTCTTAATTTTCTTTTTATACATGAGTATGGGGTGTAGAAATTGGAAAGAATCTTTTAAAACTGGCAAAGTTGTAATGTGTGTTTCTGTGTATTTATAAGATAGAGCCTCTGTCTGTGCTCAGGATGGCAGGGGTACAGTTTATGGAATTCTTTGTGGGTTTTTTTTTTTTAATTTATTCAGTATTTTCACAGCAATTGTTAATGTAAAATGTGTATTTTGGATATCTTCATGTAAACATGGATACAGTTTGAACATAATCCTCTACAAGGTTGAGATAAAAAGTAAACCACTTTAGCTTTCAGAGCTTTTAGAAAAGTATCTGCAGGCTTTTGGTGGTAGAAAATGATCACATGTCTTGCTTGCCCATGGGCTGAGTATCTCTGTCCTTCACTCCCAGGATACAGCTGAAGAAACGACTGCATAGTATTACCCATCACAGGGCTGCCTTTTAAATACCTGACATTTGATTAGTAGCTGTATATTTTACTAAGCTATTTATGGTCATTAAGTCATTAGAATGAATGTTGAATCCTAAATTACCTACTTTCCTTCCCTAAGCTTTGATCAAATTAATTCTATATTGACATTACTGTAAAAACTTCCCTGATGATCATTCCAGTAATAATGAAGGTAAGAAACTCAGAAAAGTTAAGATTTAATCTGCTTCAGTGAAATGAAGGCGTGGAAGATCCTTTTCTATCAGGGGCAAATAGAAAAATTATTCTATAAAGAGTAAGAACTTTTTCTAGAATATTCCTTGCATAGACTTAATAAGAAAAGGGCACACTGACCTGCACTGGCTGCTGAGAGCTGGAGTAACAGCACCTGCCCTGGAATTTGAGGGCTGGTCTTTGATCGGAAAGAAGGGGAGAAAATAAAGAGAAAGAGTTTCCCACACTAGATTCATAAATAACTGCATGATTGCTATTTAGCAGTGATTGGTTCAACTTGCGACAAAACAGATAATGGCCGTTCATAACTATAAAGGGCAGACCTGAACAGAAATACTTATATTGCTTATTTATCACCCCAACAAACTTAGTTGGTCTTTTACCACATTCGTTTATACCCACCACACAACTTTTCATAATTTTAGGTATATCTATCCCTTTTTTATCATGAGCAATCACTATAGGCTTTCACCATAAAACAAAAGCATCTCTAATGTATTATCTACCATAGGGAATACCCGTTCCTCTTACCATTATATTTGTAATTATTGAAACTGTTTGTATATTCACCCAACCAGTGGCCCTAGCTATATGACTAACAGCTAATATTACAGCTGGACAGCTGCTAATTCATGTAATTGGAGGAACAGCCTTTGCTCTAATAATTACTAGTCCTACTACAGCCTTCATTACACTTATCCTTGTTTTGCTTACTCTTCTTGAATTCACAGGAGTCAGGTTTGCGTATTCACCCTGCTAATAAGCCTGTACCTACAGGGCCCCCTATGCTGCCTGCATGTGCTCTCAGTTGTAGCTGACTCTTTGCAACCCCATGGATTGCAGCCCGCCAGGCTCCTCTGCCCGTGGGATTCTCCAGACAAGAATGCTGGCTTGGGTTGCCATTTACTTCTCCTGGGGATCTTTCTCACCCAGAGATCATACCCACATTTCTTGTGTCTCCTACATCGGCAGGTGAATTCTTTACCTCTGCACCACCTGGGAAACCCTGTTCCTACATGGTAATACCTAATGACTCTCCAAACCCGTGCATGTCACATAGTAAACACCAGTCCCTGATCTCAGAGGAGTCCTCTCAGCTTTTTTTATAGTGTTGAGCCTAGTACATGATTCCATTGTAAATCAGCATTCTTCTTATCCTTAGGCCTGTTAATCAATACACTAGTAATATACCAATGAAAATGAAACATCATCCAAGAAGGAACATTTCAAGGCTGTCACACATTAATTATTCAAAAGGGACTTCAAAAGGGAAAAATCCTTTTCATTATGTCGGAAGTCCTCTTCTTTTTTTTTTTTTTTTTTTTCTGTGGTTTTTACCACCATTAAGTGCTATTCCAGCTTCTATTTATAAATATTACTCTGAAGTTGATATATCAGAGGGACAATTTTCGTTTATTACTGAAGAATGAAAGCCAAACTGAATACTGCCATTCCTTTCTTTTTTTCTATTTAGCTTTGGATTTGGAAAGTACTAGAGCCATGCAGACATGCTGTAGGAGGACTTCAGTCAGATGGAAATAGCGTACAGATCTGCTCCCTCGCATCTGGAAACAGACTGACAGGCTTTTTTCATTATTTCTCCTCACATTAGCTTGTTATGCTACAGCTCCAGTGTGCTTTTTGCTTTCAGTTTTCAAAATAACCCGTTGGTAATTAAATGCAACAGTAAATTAAAACAGTATCTCAACCACACATTTGAGAATGTCTAACAATTTAAACAAGTAGAAACCGTGTCAGAGTTAAAAAAGGATCCCTGGAGATCTCAGCCTGCGTGCTGAGTCGGGAAGGAACATGCTCATTTGCTCACCTGTGCTTACTCGCTATACTTTCAGGTAATCTCAAGTCACTTCTTTTCAGAAGTGAAATGTTTGAAATCATTTTTTGAAATATGGAGAATCTTACAAGTAGGAAATGAAATAGGCACCCCTGCTGCCTTCTTGGATGCGATTCTCCTGGGGTGCCTTCATGAATGCTTCAGGAAGGGTACCCACACCTGGACTCAGCGTCAGTCTTCATGTTTTATAGGTAACAGCCAATGGCCAGAGTTTGCACTGCGTGCCCGAGGTCACACAGCTATGTGGTCTGAGGGGAGAGTTCAGGATGGAGGCAATAGCTGCCCCAAATCTGTCTTTACCATCACCCATTACATTTCATATGGCTTATGTTATAGCTGTATGTATCTCGTCGTAAGCTGGATTAATCAAATGGCTCCTTGAACTAGGTGTGCTTTTTGATTGAACAGGTCGAATGGGAGCAGGAGAAAAAAAGAATGCCTGCAGTGTCCAGTACCGGCGGCCCTTTGGCTGTGCAGTTCTTAGCATTGCTGACCTGCTGACGGGAGAGACGAAAGATGACCTCATCCTGAAAGTGTACATGTGAGAAGCTTGCACATGATGTGGGCTGGGGTGGGCACTAGGGTACATGGGGATCCTGTGTGGTGAATCCTGCTTTCTGTGGGTAATGAAAGAGCCAGCGATGGGCAGAGTTTATGAGCCATTCCTCAAAAACTTAATAATCTCTAGGCCTACTACAGTTGAGCCCACAAATCAGCATTTGCCTTTCAGAGGATTATGAAATTGAGAACCAAAAAGAACAGATAGCTTACCCACTGGGTGGACCATCAGTGCATTTAAATCCCAAGAATTTAAAGCCTGTTATATCTTTACCCTCAGAAAGTTCATTTGTTCTTGGAAAATGGAAATAGTTTTTAACATAAACTAATTAGAATTAAGAAAAAGGAAATTCAGATTGGGTGATTCCCCTCTTACTTTATGTATTATTAGTTTTTTATGTGGTGTTTTAGTCGCTAAGTCATGTCTGATGCTTTGCAACCCCATGGACTATATTCTGGCAGGGTCCTCTGTCTATGAGATTTCCTAGGCAAGAGTACTGGAGTGGGTTGCCATTTCCTCCTGCAGGGGATCTTCTCAACTCAGAGCTGGAACCCAGGTCTCCCGCATAGCAGGAGGATTCCTTACTGACTAAGTCACCGAGCACCATAAACAGGGAGGCTTAAGCCACAGACATTTATGGCCTCACTGTAATGGAAGCCACGTTCCCAGATCACAGTGTGGGCTATGCTGAATCTTTCTGAGGGCTGTGAGGGGGCTTCTGTTCCCTGCTTCTCTCTCCTGGTATCTAGTGTTCTGTAGATGCATGACCTGATGTTTGCCTTCATCATCACATGCCTTTCTCCAGGTGTGTGTGTCTGTTTCTGTAAACCACATTTCCCCTTTTTACATGGGCCTAGTTAGTTATATTGGGTTAGGACCCTAAACAACCTAATTTTAACTTGATTATCTGAGTAAAAACCCTATTTCCAAATAAGACCCTCAGAATGTGGTTTATGCATCTTTTGAGGGTCAGTGGCAGCAGATACAGTTCAGTTTGAATATTCCACAAAGAAAATCCACTTAATATATTCCATATCCTCAGTTTTTAAAAAGGCACATGATTTTCGATTGCCCTTCCCTGAGCACCTCCCCACAGGTCTGACAATGGAGAGATGACACAAAGTGACATCCTCAGAGCAGGTGCACTGGGGGATGGGGGATCTGGGATCCACATTCCTGATTTGAGGACCACACTACTGACCTCCTCTGTGAGTGAGCTTGCTTTAGTTATCTGTTCTGGCTGTTGCAACGTGTTCCAATGGTTTTTCCATATGTGGAGGGGATCCACGTGGCCCACTATCTGTGGGACATATACTTCAGATTGCTTTTTGACAACAGCTTCAGGGTTTCTTGGATTTATCCATCTTCTACCCGGGGGCCCTGGGACCTGTACCACATGTTTGCTAATCAGTTGACAAAGATTCACTTGTAGGCTATGGTTTAGGGCTAGAAACTCTCTTTGTCTCTTTTAAGAGTGATAAAATCTGTGACCTTGATATTAAACTTGAAAACTTTTGGTGATACTACTGGGTAGTAAAGCTTACTCCTCTTTTATCCCATGGTAGAGCGAAAATCCAGTATAATCCCCTTTCTAAATTTTACCAGTGATTTTAAGACACAATTTAATTGCAACAATACTAATGATAATAGCCACCATTTACTTTGTGCTTACTGTGTGCAAGGAACCATGTTAATAAGCACTTTGTATGTGTCTCGTCACTTTATTTTCGTGACAAACTCATGAAGCAGATGCTGTTGGCTTTGTTTTCCACATAAGGGGACAGAGAGGCTAAACAGCACCCAAAATCACCTGACTAATCAGAACAGGAACCAGCTGTGAAGTCAGGACTGCCTAACTCAGAACCTGAGCTCTCATGTTACCAGGTCGTACGTTTCAGGGTGTTATTTCACACCACTGTCTAGTGGTGTGACAATGATGCTGTTAGGTGACCTTGCTTTTTAAGAAAAACTAAAATTTTTCACAAATGCAATCTCTTTGTTTCTGTGAGTGATCTTTCCAGGTATGCATAGGAAGTGTTAGAATTATCTTGCCAGTGGGAAAACTGGGGGACCTGGAGTTTCTTGCATCCTTCTTGATTATGCAACCAGCCAAGGAAGACCCATGAATCCAGTTCTGTGGGAGATACTCATTCTGAAATTAAGCTGTACTGCTCTTTGCGGTTGTTATTGTCTGTTTTTTCATAAATATCAAATAAGGTTTGGGGTTATTCTTGATGCAAGAGAGGTCCCTTAAAAATTACAGTTCAGCAATTTATGAATCCATTCCAGGATGAATGCTAGGTAGTCAAAACAGTTATTGTAGATGAAAAAGAAACTAGAATTTATTAAAACATTTTAGAGGAGTGACTGTTAGAAACAATTTGGAAGAAATTTGTATTTGTTAAGGTGACCAAATCCTTAGCCCAAACTGGGACTCAAACAGAGAATAGCAAGAAATACCTTGTCTGAGCCTGGAAGATATTTCAGTCATATACTTTAGGAGCTTTTATTTTATTTGGAGTTTTGTAGGTTAAAAGCATGAATTCTGGAGTCCCTTAACTATTTAATAGGAAGCAAGCTATCTTTCTTCCTTCCCCACTGAGCTGAACTAAGACAACTAGGAGCAGGGTGTACTAAGTGGCAATTTGGTATCTTACAGCTGGACAAGTGGAATGGTTTTATTTCATCTTAATTTTCTAGCCTTCTCAGTGTCAGTGCTCTTATTTGCTATCCTACCATTAACTGGTTCAACAATAACCTCTATCAAGTTCATCCTGGAAAAGCTTATGGCGGTGAAATAAATAAATATGTAAGCACATTGTGAATTATTGGCTACAGGTGAAATCAGAAGGAAGAAGTCTCTATAGTGTGGAATATTTTGATTGATAATTATAGAATCTTGGATAGTCAGGACCCTTGGGAGAGAGCCTTTGTTGCTAGTGAAAGACAGTAGTGAATTTACAAACACATTCAGATGAAGGAGAGTCTCCCCAGCGTAACTAGGGGAGTCTCAGCAGTAAGAATAGAGCAGACCCAGATATTAACAAATCATCAGGAGTAACAGTCAGAGGGATATCCATTCATTCATGTAGCCGGTATTTTTTTTAAGCACCTATGGTGTTCAAAGTACTGAGGGGACTGGATCTCCAGTCCCAGATCCAGTTCTCAAGAATCTTCAGAGTCTCCTAGGTGAACTCTAGCATGAGCTGGTGAAAGACAAGAGCTGAAAGACTAAGGTACAGATGGCTGTCAGAAGGAGAGATGGAGAAACTCCTTTTGGCCTAGAAGTAGAAAATCTAGAAGAGTTACCTTAATTACCGTTCAGTAAATCCCACCAGGTTTTTGCTAGTGCAAGTATGTTAACCTCAGTTGCATTTTGATGCTAGATTCAATAACGAGAAATAACAGTTACTGAGCATTTACTTTATGCCAGGGATTATCCTAAACCCAAGCTTGTTCAGTGTTCTAGTATATTACCCCCATTTCACAAACGAACAGATCAAGGCACAGAATAATTAACTCACCCAAAGAACATAGCTCAGTTAATAGTGAGGATCCAAATCCAGGGAGTCAGAATCTTAGCCTGTACTTCCTTCCACTGTGTGCGTTGTTCTCTGAGCTTCTCATAACCTGAATTGTTCATCTCAGCCACTTCATGAAGTAGTTGGTCATGCATTAGCAGATATGGTCATTCCTGCTTATCTTGGGGCAGCTAAGCCAAGTCATGTTCTCTGTGTTGAGAACTGCAGGGAGGTTTAAGGAAGTACGTCATAGTGGTTATATGAAAAGGGGCAGGTGTGTAGGAAGGTCATCTCATGAGTCATCAAAGCTTAACAGAGTGGCCATGATTTCACAGGTGTAATACAGAGAGTGAGTGGTACCAAATCCATGAGAATATCATCAAGAAGTTGAATGCGCGTTATAATTTGACTGGCTCCAATGCAGGTGAGTATATGGGTCTGTCTGACTCCCTACACTTTTCATTTCAGTTGCTTTATTTGTCTGTGAAGGAGAAAATTTTCAGCCCTTTTTTTTTTTTAAGTGCTCGGTCAGCATGGTGGTATGTCTCCTTACTGTATGATGGGTTTATAGCTATAACTCTAAAAAATACATTCTTTTCTGGTTTGAGTCAAGGTAGAGTATCTGAGTTTATTCTCTAGTCTTGGGATATCCAGGTTGTTGCTGATTGCTGAAAACCAAATGACAAATATGCCTCAGTTCATGACAGTTGTGTGGAATGGGTTTGATGAACAGAAATTTTTGTCAAAAAGGTCCAAGAAAAACATGCTTCTCTGCCTATAGCTGTAGTATTATACAGAGAAAAGCATATACATGCCATCTGGCAGGAACTATAATATAATATAGCATTATAAGTTATATATAATACAAGTAGTTTAAATCACTGAGTGGTTTAAATCACTCAGTTGTGTCCAACTCTTTGAGACCCCATGGACTCTACAGTTCATGGAATTCTCCAGCCTAGAAACTGAAGTGGGTAGCCTTTCCCTTCTCCAGGGGATCTTCCTGATCCAGGAATCAAACCCACGTCTCCTGCATTGCAGGCGGATTCTTTACCAGCTGAGCTACCAGGGAAGCACATATAATACATCAGGTGGCGTATACTCTTACACGAGTAATATACTAGACTTACACTATAGCATATGTAGATTATATAATATATTGAATGGCATCTTTAAGTTTGATCAGTATACAAAAACATGGTGAATATTATTTGTTCCTGTCCCACCTTCACACCCACGTTGAAGCAGAATAAACTATGCAATTGTGTGCTTTAATTGAAGAAACTTCTAAATCAACTCATATTTGAACTGAATGCATTGCTTTTTGTGGCTGATCTTTAAAGTACCCTGAATACAGATGGTTGTGTTACAGTCCAACTTGCCTGGCAATTAAAAGAACCTGAATTTAAATTTAGACCACCTTCTCTTCAGACCTGTGTACATTTCACCAGGCCAAGTGAAAACATTAGTCACTTGGTTGTGTCCAGTTATTTGCGATCCCATGGACTGTAGCCCGGCTCCTCGGTCCATGAAGTTGTCCAGGGAAGGTTACTAGAGTGGGTTGCCATTCCCTTCTCCAGGGGATCTTCCTGATCCAGGGATTGAACACAGGTCCTCGCATTGCAGGCAGATTCTACTGTTGCTCAGACAGTAAAGAATCTGTCTACAGTGCAGGAGACCCTGCAGGGTTTGATCCCTGGGTCGGGAAGATCCCTTGGGGAAAGGAATGGTTACCCACTGCAGTATTCTTCCATGAACAGAGGACCCTTTGCATATGACAATCCCACATCACCAGCCCAAAACAACCCACAAAGTAACTGCAGACAGAATCTCTGTGGTTTGGTGACGTGAGAGCCATAAGTATTCACAGCTCATTCATGTGGCAGCACTTCAGGCTGTGATGAATGGTGAGGTCAGTTTTCTCTTCAGTTTCCCAAGAGCAGGGGAGGGAACTTGGCTTCCTTTGATCCACACAAAATCCTCCATCTACCACTAAATAAACAAAATACTTATCCTTGCTATTAAAGGTATTGTCTCTGAAGGACCGGGAGATTTTAGTAGTGAATATAACTTGAAATAAGAATACCACCTCAGAAACTGCTGTGTACCCTTGTCTTCAATTTTTCTGTGAAAGAATTGAAATAGCACTTATAGTGTAGAGACCAAGCGATTTATTGTAAATGTACTTTCAGTAAGATGGTAGGCCTAGTGCTTTTTTAAAACTTATCTTGCCAAATTCATTGACAGACTTCTAACCAAATTCATTACTTTTGACAGACTTTTTGGTATTTCTTGATGCCTTTGATTATTTTTTATCATTAAATGTATCTTGTACCTGTGCTGTCCACCTTGGTAGGTACCAGCCACCTGTGGCTAAGGAGCCTTAGACACGAGGCTGGTACAGCACTGGGGTTGAAGTGTGAGCATGCACGCTCAGTTGACCAGTTGTGTCCGACTCTTTGCGACCCTATGGACTGTAGCCCGCCAGGCTTCTCTGTCCTTGGGATTTTTGCAGCAAGAATACTGGATTGGGTTGCCATTTCCTTCTCCAGGGGATCTTCCTGACCCAGGGATTGAACCCGTGTCTCCTGGGTCTCCTGCACTGCAGGCGGTTTCTTTACTGCTGAGCCACTGGGGATGTCATTACAGTGTGTAGTACTTGTAAAATACATACTTGATTTTGAAGACTTGATACATATATAATGAATATGAAATAGCCCTTTAATAATGCTTATATTGATTATATGTTCAAAGGTAACATTGTGAATATATTGGTTTAAACATAATATATTATAAAAGTTAATTTTGTTTCTATTTTTTAAGTGGTTACTAGCCCCATAGGTGGCTCATATCATAGTAATATTAGGAAGTGCTGCTCTAGACTCGATTTAAAGAATTTCCTTTTTGGGCTCTTTTGACGCCTCACATTCATTATGCCTTACTCCTTTGCTTCTGCCCACTAACTTTGGGTGGAGAAGTTTGTACCCATTGTGTATCTTTTTCGTTCTCTCCCAGAGTCCCATTATTTTTAATTTGCTCGCATTTGCCTCCTATGTGAATAAATAAATATAAAACTAACCCTGACCTGATTTTTCCCATGTAGTCCCTTCCCTCCTTACCATCATAGATGCAGTGTTGACTAAGCAAAGTGTGTTGATCTGTTCCAATATTCTTGTTTCCAAACTCCTTGTCATCTCCCAGGTCTTTCCTCTTTCCAGTGTGCCTTACAGTTCTTCTGTTGTTGGATCCTTTGAATGTATCATTGTCCTGACTGAAGTGATGCTCAGTGGCTGTTACCTGTTGTGTTTACATACATTGTACTGAAATGAAAAATTACTTGTTGCATCTTTGGAAAGAGTAAAAGAAACCATTTTACCATACAATCCTGCCTAGCAGGTTTTTTCTGCTTTGGCAGAATCAATCCTGCATTTTGCTGCCTATTGGCTTTTGCTGCAAAGCCCTGCCTGCTCTCCTGTCCTTACAGCCCACTCCTCTCCTTCCCCCTCCTTTCAAGCCTGAGTCTCAGCCAGGTGCACCCAGCCAGCATCAACTCGCCTTCTATTGCTTTGGTCTCCTGGTTCCTTCTAGCTCTCTCACAGCAGGCAAACCCAACCCTAAGCCTTGTCACTCCAAAATACTGCTGCAGAGAGAAAAAGCTCAGACAGAAACTTTTAAAAATTAGTAAATGAACTCTTTACTCTTTCTTTCCATTTAAGTTTCTACTCTTCTTGGAGAGTGGAACATTGTTCTATTGTCACCTGTCTTGAAGGAAGACAATTATAAAGATAATGGATAAAGTTTTAGTTGCTGTTTGACTTTATTGTTGAAAGGGAGGCATCTGATAGCATACTTAAGGGGGAAACAAGAGTATAGGAAATTGAAGTTGGAATTTGGGATGCCTCATGATCGAATTATTGCAGTGAAATGTTGACTTTTTCTCCTTGGACCATGGAGTAGTTGATTAAATGGAAGCAGTGCAGTCAAATGTTTTCAAGAGAATTTAGTTCACTCAACAAAGTGTTGTTTTAGTCCCTGCTTTCCTCCTGCTATTCCTTGGTCATTATATTAAAAAGAGAAAAAAAGAATAACTTCGAAATTAGTTTTAGAATGAAATTCTACCACCTAATTTTCAGGCCTTTTAATGCTTCATTGATGTGCTTCTATCTTTTGGAATTGTAATCTTGTTTATTTAATAGGTAAAAGGATTTGTCTAGATAACTGGGTTTTTTCTCCCCCTCTAATCTAAAACCTGTGTTGCTAAGGTACATTAACCATTATCTTTATTGGGTTTAGAAACTGGAAGAAAATTTCAGGTGATCCATTTGACTTTTAAAGGTAAAAATATAATTGAATTAACATATCTGTACGGTTAGATTTAGTTCATTGCAGTAATTCAAAGTTTCCAAAGTTGTACTCTGTGAGAATTTTTAAATCCAAAAATCATATTGTGAGAATTTGAACTTCTAAAAATAGTCATTAGAATCAGCCTGGTTGAAGTTTGTTGAGCAAATGGTTATTATTAACGTCACCTCTGATAGACATTAGCTGTTGAATTCTAGGAATGTGAAATAAGACTGGGCCAATATGATTTCCTGAGACACACTCAGTTCTGTGATTTGAAATAAATTGTGTAAAAATCTTTGGCTCCTGTTCAGTATGTCCTAAGAGAAAATTTGGAGTCTTTTAATATTATCTGTGTGTTTATGAAATCCTATTTCCTGTAGTTTGTACATGTAACTTACAACTAGAAATCATATTTGCTAATCAGGTCAGTTTCTACAATCTGCTTTTGCCTTAGCCAGATGAGCGCTGTGATTGCATTCCTGCCAGTTATACATTTTAACCCGCACAGAAGGGGAAACTCCTTCAGAATTACCTAGATAAGAAGCCCACTTACTTGTACAAGGAGGGCAGTTTAACCCTGTGCAGGAAGTAAATGGTATTCTTCATTTAACTGAAGTGAAAGGAGGCTTTTGAGAGAGTTAGACTGTATTTGGGGGAGTTGAGCATCCTGTTCTCACATAGACAGGTCATTGTTTAATTCAGTAGTATTGAACTAGTGTAATTCTTAAAGATTGTGTCAATACTCCTGACTTTTGAACATTGCACTTAGAAACTTACTTTCTAATATTGTTTAAAGGAAACTGGTACTCATTGGCACCACCTATTGGCTAGACATATAGTATATGGCCTTTTGGCTCACTTCTGGAATTTCCTAATTATTAATAATTTCCTAATTAGTAAATGAAGGCACCCCTGGTGGCTCAGAGATAAAAGAATCTGCCTGTAATGCAGGAGATTCGAGAGACCTAGGTTCGATCCCTGGGTCTAAAAGATCTCTTGGAGGAGGAAATGGCAACCCACTCCACTACTCTTTCTGGGAATATTCCATGGGTAGAGGAGCCTGGCAGGATACAGCCCATAAGTTCACAGAGAGTCAGACATTACTGAGCTCACACACACAATTATTAAATCATGCTTTATTTTTATTCTTTTTGAGTTTTTAGCTTTCAATTAATTTTACTTTCAGAAAAGTTTTAAGAATAGTACAACAAATATGTAACTTCTCAAAGTTTAACATTTCGCTATATTTCCATTATCCTTCTCTTGCTTTCTTTCTCTCTACACACACATACACACACCCCCACAGGCATTTTATTCATATATATATATATTTGTGTGTTTTATATATATATATATATACACACACACACACATACATTTGTGTGTATCTGCTATAGACTCTCGCTATAGATAGTAATTTACTATTACTGAATTGGTATAATTCTTAAGGATTGCATTAATGCCCCTGATGTTTATACATACATACATATACATGTATATGTACATGCATGTATATCACACTTACATATGTTTTTCCCACCTGAACTGTTTCAGAACAAATTATAGGAATTGTTCCTCTTTATCTCTACTTACTCAGAACATGGCAACATCACCACAGTACAGTAATCAAAATCAGAAAGTGAACATTGATACAATAGTCTTACCTAATCTGTAGATCTTATTCAGATTTTGACAATTTTCTCAATGTCCTTTATAACAAAAGGAACTCAGGCTGTATTGCATGCAGTACATATCTTTTTAGTTTCCTTTAAGCCATTCTCTTTTCATGACAGTGAAGAAAAAAGATGGAGTTCAAAATATATTAAAATATGCTTCTCTGGTGGCTTAGTTGATAAAGAGTCTGCCTGCAGTGCAGGATACCTGTCAGGAAGATCCCCTGGAGAAGGGAATGGCAACCCACTCCAGTATTCTTGCCTAGAGAATCCCATGGATAGAGAAGCCTGGTGGACTACAATTCATGGGGTCACAAGAGTAGGACATGACTTAGTGACCAAACCTACCTACTAAAGGTATTTGTAAAACTTCATGTAGTACTTTAAAAAAACCATAAATACAAACTCAAATTATAAGGTAATGGAAGTAGTGATTAGAGCCTTGTTTTATTCTCTGAATTACTTATATTTTGCCAGTTTAGATAAGTTCAATCGCTCCGTCACGTCCAAATTTGCAACTCCATGGACTGCAGCATGCCAGGCTTCCCTGTCCTTCTCTATTTCCTAGAGTTTGCTTAAACTCATGTCCATTGAATCAATGATGCCATCCAACCATCTTATCTTCTATACTGCATAGGAAAAAATACGCAACACAGAAGAAAATGTAGTTTATAACAAGTATTTCAATAAATTAAATACATCAGATACATACACATTTATACCATGCTCTATATATACTTTTAAAAAGTTGTTTTTAGCCAGTGGCTTACTGTGTGCTTTGAAAAAATTACAAATAAGTAGTAATAGTTACAGTAGAAAGCAAATAAACAACCTTTTATCCATTAACCTAACCCTCAGTGTTTGCCTTTAACAATAAGTATGGAAACTTTAAGGTGAAAGCTCTTTGTTCAGTTCGGTTCAGTTCAGTCACTCAGTCATGTCCAACTCTTTGTGACCCCATGAATCGCAGCATGCCAGGCCTCCCTGTCCATCCCCAACTCCCAGAGTTCACTCAGACTCATGCCCATCAAGTCAGTGATGCCATCCAGCCATCTCATCCTCTGTCGTCCCCTTCTCCTCCTGCCCCCAATCCCTCCCAGCATCAGAGTCTTTTCTAGTGAGTCAACTCTTCACATGAGGTGGCCAAAGTACTGGAGCTTCAGTTTTGAAATCATTCCATCCAAAGAAATCCCAGGGTTGATCTCCTTCAGAATGGACTGGTTGGATCTCCTTGCAGTCCAAGGGACTCTCAAGAGTCTTCTCCAACACCACAGTTCAAAAGCATCAATTCTTCGGCACTCAGCCTTCTTCACAGTCCAACTCCCAAATCCATACATGACCACAGGAAAAACCATAGCCTTGACTAGACAGACCTTAGTCGGCAAAGTAATGTCTCTGCTTTTGAATATGCTATCTAGGTTGGTCATAACTTTTCTTCCAAGGAGTAAGCGTCTTTTAATTTCATGGCTGCAGTCACCATCTGCAGTGATTTTGGAGCCCAGAAAATTCAAGTCTGACACTGTTTCCACTGTTTCCCCATCTATTTCCCATGAAGTGATGGAACCAGATGCCATGATCTTCGTTTTCTGAATGTTGAGCTTTAAGACAACTTTTTCACTCTCCTCTTTCACTTTCATGAAGAGGTTTTTTAGTTCCTCTTCACTTTCTGCCTAAGGGTGGTGTCATCTGCATAGTTCTTTGTTAAAAAATGTTAATTCCTTCTGAATGGTCTCATCCTCTGCTACAATTGTAGCTTCCACTATAAGCCAGTGGTCTTTGTCTTTCATTTCTGGTCAATAAATTTCTTTTCTGGTTAAGACTTGATGAAACTAAACAATTCCAGATGTTGCTCATATGCCTTAGTTTGACAGTCCATGACTTATTATGTCTTACTTCAGTCATGTTTTCTCAATAACCGTTAACCATGGGCTAACCACTCCTTGCAGAAAAACATAAAAGCCTTCCCAGTACTTGGAAATAGCAGATCTGTGGGCTAGCAGTNCAAAAAAAAAAAAAAAAAAAGAAAGAAAGAAAGAAAGAAAACCTAAAAATGTTCAGGCCTGCACATTCTTCTCTTTATCTTTCCTATTCTTTGACACTTGAGAGATTCTTTCTCATACCATCCAGTTACCAGCAGGGTGTCCAGAATTCCACTCAACGCGTACTCACTGCTCACAATTAGTGTTTTCTTACAAGTTAAGGGCTCAGGAGGGAGACTCTAGTGCCAGTGGAGAGGCCCGGATACTGCATTCTTGCCAGCTTACTGCAGCTTCAGTCTTCCCACAGCCCACCCTTCCTGCGTTGATAATTGGGAAGAATGACTCACAGAATCAGGAAGGCGCTTTCCATACCATCATAGTTTGCCATGAGGACTAGGGCTGCTGAGGCTGGTGTGGGGAGGGCCGCTCAGTTCCCAGGCCATCCCTGGGCACTACCCTCCATGTGTTCACCCACCTGGGAGTTCCTGGGCCCCTCATTTAGGGGTTCCTGTGAGCCTGATGGCTTCGTCATCAGCCAGGCGTTTGGCTCAGTCTCCAGCCCCTCTCCCTTCCAAGGAGACTGGGAGTGGAGCTGAAGGTTCCAGTTCTCGGATCACCTGGGCTTTAGGAGCTCTGTGTCAGGAACTGGGGACAAGGACCAAGTGTGCACTTTATTATATCCCAACCTCAGTGAAAACCACCTCTTCAGGAGCCTGGAAAAGGATGGGGTGACTAGTAATGGGTCAGGTGCCAAGTGAGCAGCATGCAGGATGTCCCACTGTGAAGGCCGTGAGCTCCGCCTCCCAGCAGAAGGGGCCGCAGGGCCCCAGCAGTGTTCTGGTGCCGGGCACAGGGCGGCCTCCATCGTCTTCAGCGTGGTCCTGCATGTACCACAGTCTGCTTAGAGGCGAATGGCTCGCCAGCCTGATTTTTAGGTTTTTCATGTCTCAGAAAAAGTTATTGACTCTCTAGGGATTGAAAGTGAAAGTGGCTCAGTCCTGTCCAGCTCTTTGTGACCCCATGGACTATACAGTCCATGGAATTCTCCAGGTCAGAATACTGGAGTGGGTAGACCTTCCCTTCTCCAGAGGATCTTCCCAACCCCAGGAAGAACCAGGTCTCCTGCATTGCAGGCAGATTCTTTACCAGCTGAGCTATCAGGGAGGCCTATCCTCTAGGGATTAGAAAGTGAAAGTGAAGTCACTCAGTCGTGTCCGACTCTTGTGATCCCGTGGACTGTAGCCTACCGGGCTCCTCCATCCATGAGATTCTCCAGGCAAGAATACTGGAGTGGGTTGCCATTTCCTTCTCCAGGGGATCTTCCTGATCCAGGGATCAAACCCAGGTCTCCTGCATTGCAGGCAGACGCTTTAACCTCTCAGCCACCAGGGAAGCCCAAGGGATTAGAAAGATTGTTTTAATACTGGTCTTTCCCCTAGGCCTTTAGAGTCTTGCCTTTAGCAGTTTTATCAGAAGGATCCAGAGGCATCCAAGCAACACATACATGCCTGGGAAGCAGAAAGAGCTGATTGGAGAGATTTAATTTTTCTGTTGTTATTAGGAGTCCCGTGAATATTTCTGCCACACATAAAATGGTGAGATTACCACATAAGGGAAAGTGTTCTATTTTTAATTATTCTGGAAGACATAAACAGAAGTTTTACAGCAATAACACAGCAAATGAGTTTCCGTTCAGTAATCAGCAAAGCAGTGACATGCCTCATTGTTCAGTGATGAGCTCAGAAGCGCCACAATCTGCCTAGCATTTGAAGTATTTCCTCCCTTTTTTAAAATTGAAGTGTTGATTTACAATATTGTGTTAGTTTCTTGTGTATAGCAGAGCGATTCAGTTATACATATATATACTCTTTTTCATAATAGTCATTACAAGATAGTGAATATGGTTCCTTGTGCTGCACAGTGGTACGCTGTTATTTATCTAGTTGATATATAGTAGGGTATATATATACATATATATAGTGTAGCTGTCAGGACTTCCCTGGTGGCTCAGGCAGTAAAGCGTCTGCTTACAGTGCAGGAGACCCGTGTTCAATCCCTGGGTGGCGAAGATCTCCTGGAGAAGGAAATGGAAACCCACTGCAGTATTCTCGCCTGGAAAATTCCAAGGACAGAGGAGCCTGGTGGGCTACAGTCCATGGGGTCACAAAGAGTCAGACACGACTGAGCGACTTCATTCAGTGTATTTATTATCCCTATTTTTAAAGCTTAGTTTAACAAATACACTGAATGTTGACTTCTGACCCAGAAGCTGAGATATAAAAATGAGAAGAAAAAAAAAAGAGAGAGAGAGAGTTTGATCGCTGACTCCTGCAGTGCAGGAGACTCAGGAGACACTGGTTTGATCCTTGGGTCAGGAAGATCCCCTGGAAAAGGAAAGGGTGACCCACTCCATTACTCTTACCTGGAAAATCCCCATGGACAGAGGAGCCTGGTGGGTAGTCCAGGGGGTTGCAAAGAGTCAGACATGACCGAAGCAGCTGAGCGTGCACGTGCGCGTGTGCACACACACACACACACACACAATTGTTGACTGACGCTACGGGTGGGAGGGGCTCCTGCGTCCAACACCAGAGCCCGCCTTCCACTGGGAGCTACCTCCTCACCGGGCATCCTCGGGGGTCCAGTAGGACCCTCCTCCCAGGGGTTGTGCAGGGAGGACTGACCACTCCAGTGTCTCCCCAGCCCTGGGGGCGGAGCCTGGGACACGGCAGGTCCTGGGGAGTCACGGGTCCAGGCACAGACACCGGCGTTCCGTGGGGTCCTCACCGCCACTCCTGTATCTTGCAGTGCCTTCTCCCCCAGCACGATCTCGCCACACCTGGGGAGGCAGGGCTCTTTCATCCTGCCGGCCCCTCGGTCCCCAAAAGCTCTGCCCGTGAAGCCAGAGACAGCTACAGCCTCACCACTCCCAATCTGCCCATTTCTTGGACAGATATTTCTCCGTTTTATGAACTACTTAATATTGTTCTTCTATTCATTCCCAACTTCTTTTTGAAAAGTTTCCAGTTTGCATTCTTGCAGAGGCAACAGCTGGAGCTCTCCAAACTCCTACTTGTTAATACTTTCAAACACTCTGTGAAAACGCAGGGATCACATGCTCGAGTCCAGCTCCAGCAGCCAGGGATTCAACCTGAAGAGACGGACCAGCAATGATGATGCGCCTCTGACTCATAGCACAGAAGCGAAGTGAAGTTGCTCAGTCGTGTCCGACTTTTTGCGACCCCATGGAGGGTAGCCTGCAAGGCTCCTCTGTCCACCCCCATGGAGGGTAGCCTGCAAGGCTCCTCTGTCCATGGAATTTTCCAGGCAAGAGTCCTGGAGTGGGTTGCCATTTCCTTCTCGAGGGGATCTTCCCAACCCAGGGACTGAACCCAAGTCTCCCGCATTGCAGGGAGACGCTTTACCACCTGAGCCGCTAGGGAAGATCTTATAATACAAAGCTACCTGTTTATTTCAAGCTTCAGGTTCTCTTTTACTTTTTGACAAAAGCATTAGGTCAGAGGTTTGCCGTTTTTAGTTTCCCGCACCCAGGTTTACTGCACTTAACTTGTGATTACATTGTGACGCAGGCTGCGTTCCTCGGTTTATTGCTTGTCTTTCTGAATCCTGTTTGCCCCTAGTGTCTTAAGATCGTTACCTCCTAAAAAAGGCTTCTAGCTATTCTCAATTAATCTTAAACCCTACACTCAGCAAACTTCTTCCGCCATAAATATTCCCCTCGCAAACAGGTCTCAGATAATAATCCTTCCCATGGCCTCAAGCTGCGGCCTGTGTGCTCATCCCGGGACATTCTTTGTAAAGATCCGTGAACAAATGTCCTTGGTTATTTTATAGATTATTTTCTGGGCATAACTGTAGAAGGCTTTGTGCTTTCTCATGCTTCTCTCAAGCACGTTAACATTCTGTCCAGTCAACTCAACAGAAGAAAGGAGAGAACAAGTGAGAATCACAAGGCCTAACTCCTTCATCCTGGGGCCGTGCCTGCGGGATGAGGAGAGGGGGTTGGGGCCGTGCCTCCATTTTGTCAGTAACGCCTAACGCGGCTCCTGACAATCACGGTTTGATGGCAACAGCAAATGCATGTGAACTTGGCTTCCAGGCCCGAGGACCACAAGAGCCTGAGGAGGCGGCCCTCAGCTCACTGCGTGCTCCTGTGTGTGCTATCTCAGTGTCCGTGGTTTAATATTACTGAGGCCCATTCCCTTTCTTTCCTTGCTCTTTTCTTTTTAAAGACAAAACTGTAGGGGTATTACCTCTCAGTTCAGTTGATTTATTGACAAAACTGGTGCTCCTTAATGCTATATGCTCCAAAGGAAACTGTCTAAGGAGTCTGATAAAAAAGCATAATGGAGGAACGCTTTGTCAATTAGCCAGACAAGGCTGAGTCTGCTTGTACAGAAATTGTCTAGAAACACTGGGGTCAAGTTACGGGCCAAACTGTGTCCCCTCCAGCCCCCAGGACCTCAGAATGTGAAAGTGGAATTTGGAGATGCCTTTAAAGAAGTAGTTAAGGTTAAATGAGGTCACACGGCTGGGCCCTGAGCCGATACGACTGCTGTCCTTTTAAAAAGAGGAAACGGCACAGATGCCCAGAGGGAAGATGACAAGACACGCGGAGAAGATCCCCTCTACGAGCCAAGGAGAACAGCGATCAGAAGGATCCAGGCTTCCTGGCGCCTTGATCTTGGGTGTCTAGCCTCCAGAGCTGAGATGATAAATTTCTGTTGTTTAAGCTCCGGAGTCTGTGCTGCTTTGTTACGGCAGTCACAAGAAAACAGTTTCAGACTTCAAGAATCACGATGATTTCTTTGGGGTTTCTCCATGCAAAGAGGCACCTTCTGTGCCTGAGCACAGAAATGGTTCTGTTAACTTGCGTCATATTAGTGTTCTCGGTCAAGTTTATATTTTTAGGATTTTTTTCTCTTTCAGTCAGCTGGTGGCAATCATCTGGTTTCAGTTTTGCCTGCTTTCTCCAGAATGTGAACAGAGGCAGATGTGCCACGCCTTGGGCAGGGGAGATACAGGCAGGAGTCCCAGGGGCACCCCCTGGGGCTGAGCTAAGCGAGGTCATCCTCACCTAACGGCCACGTGGACCCAAACGTCTGATTCATCCCTCGGTGGTGTGCTCTGTACGCCCACATCTAAAATACACTCTCTGAGCACCGGGTCTGAAAATTAAATGCAACTTCAGTTGTGACAGAGAAAGGCCAACCCATTTCCTGAGGTGCTGGGATCCCATCCCGGGGGAGGATGGGCGGCGTCCAGCTCTGGGGGTGCCATTCACAGTGAGCTGGATGCATGCGAACTCCCGGATCTGGGGAACTGTGGCCCTTCCCGCCCGTCTCAGACCCGACACCTGGCTGCGACCTGCTAAGGTGGTGAGAGCCACAGAGTCCTGTTCTCCAAGGCGCTCACAACTTACAAAAGGATAACAAACCCACCTTTAATGCGAGAGAGAACTGGTGGGAAAACACACTTGTGGAGCACTTTGCAACTTAGGGAGCACTGTTAGTCAACATNCTGGCTGCGACCTGCTAAGGTGGTGAGAGCCACAGAGTCCTGTTCTCCAAGGCGCTCACAACTTACAAAAGGATAACAAACCCACCTTTAATGCGAGAGAGAACTGGTGGGAAAACACACTTGTGGAGCACTTTGCAACTTAGGGAGCACTGTTAGTCAACATTGATTAAATATTTATATTTACATTTGATTTTCATAATAACTCCTGGACACAGGTAAAGTAGGAACCCTTACCTTCACTGTACAAACAAGGAATTGAGGACAAAGAGCTTAGTAACTCGTCTAAGACGGCACAGGCAGTTAAGTGGAAAAATGGGACACAGACAGAGGTGTTCAATTACGGAGAGAGATAAGACAGGAGGGCGGAGGTTAAGGAGAAACGTGAAGAAGCAGGCTGATGGGCTGAGTCTCGGGTGGGGCACAGGCAGGGCCGGGGATGACCCAGACAGGGGTCTGGGAAGAGGAAAGGACAGAAAGGGGGCTGGACAGACAGAGAAGCTGGGAGACTGCCGTTGCATTATTCCTTCATACCCGATTCCAGGTCTTCATTATTCACGCTCAGTGGCACAAGGTGGCCGCCAAGGCTAGAACACTGTTAACAATCATCTTCCCAGAACCTGACCTGATTCCTGGCACTTTAATAAAAATCCCTGGTGGGTAAAAAAAAAAAAAAAA
>SJYA01000646.1:134329-232509 GCA_006410615.1 Neotragus moschatus | reverse complement strand
TCTCACATCCTTACATAACTACTGGAAAAATCACAGCCTTGACTAGATGGACCTTAGTTGGCACAGTAATGTCTCTGCTTTTGAATATGCTGTCTAGGTTGATCATAACTTTTCTTCCAAGGAGTAAGTGTCTTTTAATTTCATGGCTGCAGTCACCATCTGCAGTGATTTTGGAGCCCAGAAAATTCAAGTCTGACACTGTTTCCACTGTTTCCCCATCTATTTCCCATGAAGTGATGGAACCAGATGCCATGATCTTCGTTTTCTGAATGTTGAGCTTTAAGACAACTTTTTCACTCTCCTCTTTCACTTTCATGAAGAGGTTTTTTAGTTCCTCTTCACTTTCTGCCTAAGGGTGGTGTCATCTGCATAGTTCTTTGTTAAAAAATGTTAATTCCTTCTGAATGGTCTCATCCTCTGCTACAATTGTAGCTTCCACTATAAGCCAGTGGTCTTTGTCTTTCATTTCTGGTCAATAAATTTCTTTTCTGGTTAAGACTTGATGAAACTAAACAATTCCAGATGTTGCTCATATGCCTTAGTTTGACAGTCCATGACTTATTATGTCTTACTTCAGTCATGTTTTCTCAATAACCGTTAACCATGGGCTAACCACTCCTTGCAGAAAAACATAAAAGCCTTCCCAGTACTTGGAAATAGCAGATCTGTGGGCTAGCAGTTAAAATCACGAGATTTTGTACCCATACTTCTCATACCTTTTACCTGTTAGGAAGTCAGCAATCCCGATGATAGTATTACCTGTGCAGATATGTCAGGGCAATGATTTTCTGAAGGTCAGCCTGTTGTTCATGCTCCTTGAGAGTTGCGTCCTTTATGACTTAAATCCTGGAGAAATGAAATGGCTACCCACTCCAGTATTCTTGCCTGGAGAATCCAATGGACAGAGGAGCCTGGTGGGCTACAATCCACGAGGTTGCAAAGAGTCAGACATGACTGAGTGACTAACACACACACACACCAGACTTAAATATGTCCACAAAAAAATTAATTCATAGTAATCTAAAAGAGAAATGATGATGTTGTATGGCAGAAACAAGCACAATATTGTCAAATAATGATCTTCTAATTAATAATAAAGAAAGAAACTATGTCATACTACCAAAAAAATGGAAAATTTTCTTTGGGCCAACCTGAGAATTATAACCCAGGAGACCATCTCTCAGAGAGCTCTGAGAACTGTCTGAAGAAGTAAAGGTTGGGGGATGGAGGGAACACTGTACATGTGATCTAGACAAAGGGGTATATGCAATCAAATATCTTGGTAGAAGGTTACTACTACTCTTGAGGTATAGATACCTTAGTCATTGGTGCTTTTTTAAGTATGGGAAGATGCAGGAAACAGGGTTCATAAAATTTTCTCCTGGAAATAATCTGTGAGGACCAGTTCTGGCAGTCTTCCCGGAGCACAAGTCCCTCATCCTGATCTTTGCCCTGTACTGTAAGTCAATAGTTACAGTAACTGGATGATGGGCAGCATGCTTTATTTTTTCCCTTTCAGTCTTAATTTTTAGCAAGGTTTTGGAGGCATTTTATGACCAATTTGTCCTATTGAGCTAGGAATGCTCATTCCCAGGACAGGCAAGGATTTTGCTGTGGGCCACTCAGTATGCTATTTCTGGACTAAGTCCTGTTCACAATAACCAAACCTTCTCAGCCACCTGCCTTATTACTCTTTTATGGTCTAGGGAGTGGTTCCTTCTTGTTGCTTGTTCTGCTGTCTAGACTTACACTCTTAAAATCATTGGTCTTAATGGGATTATATATTTGGTCAGTTGTTTCAAGTCTCCTAATTATTAGCTCAGTCATCCACTTGGTAATCAAGAAATAATAATCTTGTAAAATAGGGAAAATACAAGTTGTATATGTGCTCAGCTGCTTCAGTTGTGTCTGACTTTGCAACCCTATGGACTGTAGTCTGCCAGGCTCCTCTGTCCATGGGATTCTCCAGGCAAGAATACTGGAGTGGGTTGCCATGCTCTTCTCGAGGGGTTCTTGCCAACTTAGGGATCGAACCCAAGTCTCCTGTGTCTCCTGCATTGCAGGCAGACTCTTTACCCACTGAGGCTACCTGGGAGGCCCAACAAGTATTATAGCTAGTAACATTAACCAGGTCATAAGTGAGTATTTACACCAAGAATTTCAATGAGGTTCAGCCCAGATTATTTGAGCAGTCTGTTCTGCACCAGTTGCCGTCTTTAAAAGAAATTGTACACAAAGTTGACATATAAGGTGAGTGATAGGTACCTTTCAGGATTAAGAAGGGAATGTTATCTTCCAAGGCGTTGCATGACTGGCACCACAAGAAGAAAAACTGATTGATTTATGGTTGATCAGGTGTTTCTGCCATTGGGGAGGTCTGATTAATACATTATAATGCAGATTCACAATGCACATAGGAGGGGAGAAAGGCCCAAAAAGGCAGGGAAAAATTTTATGTTTGAAATTTTCTTGTCTTGCCTTGAAATATGAATTTTTATTTCATCAGGCAGTTTATACCTATTGCTGTTAGCTTTCTTTTTCACAGATTGAATAATACAGGCTGAAAGTCAGAAATCAAGATGTGACCCTATAGAAAGAGGAATGATTTTCTTTTATTGTTTACTTTATATGGCTTTGAAAGTGCATCTGAAAGAGGAGATTTGGGCTTTGCAGCATTAAAGACATAAGTGTCTAGTTTTCAGTATGGAAACGTTAAAGAATATGTGTCCTTCGGGTAATGTGGTCTTGCTGGCAGGAGGCTTTGAGTAGCTCAGCGTCCTCAATCATGCAGTGAACACACATTTCAGAAGGCCTGCAGTGCTGTCATGACTCCCATTTTAATTCTTTATCTAACTTTGTCCAAGCTATGGTTTATCCAGGAGTCCTGTATGGATGTGAGAGTTGGACTATAAAGAAAGCTGAATGCCAAAGAATTGATGCTTTTGAACTGTGGTGTTGCAGAAGACTCTTGAGAGTCCCTTGGACTGCAAGGAGATCCAACCAGTCCATCCTAAAGGAAATCAGTCCTGAATATTCATTGGGAGGACTGATGCTGAAGCTGAAACTCCAATACTTTGGCCACCTGATGCGAAGAACTGACTCTTTTGAAAAGACCCTAATGCTGGGAAAGATTGAAGGCAGGAGGAGAAGGGGGCGACAGAGGATTAGATGGTTGGATGGCATCACTGACTCAATGGACATGAGTTTGAGTTAACTCCAGGAGATGGCAATGGACAGGGAGGCCTGATGTGCCGCAGTCCACGGGGTCACAAAGAGTCACACATGACTGAGAGACTGAACTGAACTGAACCTGGTCCATTTCTACACTCTAATCTCTTCCTAATGCTTCTTGGTTTTCCTCAGCTAACTCACTTTCCAACAGTGTTGTCTCACTTGACACCACTCCTAGCAGACATTTGGCTTCCTTTCTTCCCTGTGTTCCAGAGGCCCTGAGACTCTGTGGCTGACTTTGCTGTGTGAACACCTCGCCTGATCCTGTCAGAGTTTTACTGCTTGATGCAACCAGGATGTATCCCTGAAAGTTATATATGCTTCTGGTGTTTTACTTTAAAAGTCAATTTACTTACCTTACAGACACAACATAGAATACTGTAGGATCCAAAGCGAAACTCAGATGATGGAGTTTGTAAATCAAGCACAAAGAAGGGAATAGAAGTAAAAATTCTTGCTCTGATAATAATGAGGTCTTAGGATTTCAGAAATTAATAGATTTTACTGAAGGTGAATGTATGGATGGATCTAATGATAATCACCTTTAGGAAGTTTTTCTGACACCAGATGATGTTAGTAATTATCATTCATGTTGAGAAATCCTGACAGTTAGGTTTTATCCTTTGGCCCCTGCCTACCAAACACAAAGTATGTAAGTACTATCAAGAAATAATGTTTTCAGAGTCTTGCCCCAGAATGGCAGTGTAGGGTGCTACATGGACTCACTCCAAACTATAACTAGTAATCATCATATTTTTTAAAAAGCATTAAAGTCTGAAAATTTTCTTGAGTGTGTACAGCAAATGAAGAAATACTTACTGAAGAATAAAATTTAATACTTAATTTTGAAAATTAAAAGTAAACAAATGGGACCTAATTAAACTTAAAAGCTTTTATACAACAAAGGAAACTATAAACAAGATGAAAACCCTCAGAATATGAGAAAATACTTTTAAATGAAGCAACTAACAAGAAATTAATTTTTAAAATACACAAACAACTCATGTAGCTCAATATCAAAAAAATAACCCAATTAAAAATGGATGTCTACCTAAGTAGACATTTCTCCAAAGGAAACATGCAGATGGCCAAAAAGCATATGAAAAGAAGATGCTCAACATTGCTAATTATTTGATAAATGCAAATCAAAATACCAGTTAGATTGGCCATTAACCAAAAAATCTACAAACAAAAATTGCTGGAGAGGGTATGGATTTTTAAAGGTAACCCTCTTACTGTTGGTGAGAATGTAAATTGATAACATCCACTATAGAGAACAGTTTGGAGTTTCCTTAAAAAACTAAAAATAGATTTACCATATGACCCAGCAATCCCACCCCTGGGCATATACTGGGAGAAAACCATCTTTCAAAATAATACACGCTCCCAGTGTTCACTGCAGCACTATTTACAATAGCCAGGACAAGGAAGCAACCTAAATGTCCATCAACAGAGAAATAGATAAAGAAGATGTGGTACATGTATACAACAGAATATTACTCTTCCATAAAAAGGAGCAAAGCTGTGCCATTTGCAGAGACATGGCTGAACCTAGAGACTCTGATATAGGGTGAATTAAATCAGAAATAGAAAAATTAATATCCTATAGCATCACTTAAAAGTGGAACCTAGAAACATGATACAGATGAAGTTATTTGCAAAGCTAAAATAGAGATATAGATGTAGGGAACAAATGTATGACTACCAAGGAAAGAAGGAGGTGGGGGATGAATTGGGAGATTGGAATTGATATATATACACTATTGATACTATGTATAAAATACTGGAACTTACTGTAGAGCTCAGGGAACTACTCAGTGATCTGTGGTGACCTAAATGGTAAGGAAATCCAGAAAAGAGGAGATGTAGATAAACATAGAGTATATCTGTGATAAAAAGCTGATGTTCACATCCAGGAAGCTCAGTGACTCATCAGTTTTACTCTGATGAGTATATGTTTACTCTGATTACTCTATGTATATCTATTGGTTCAATTTGCTGTACAGCAAAAACTAATACAACATTGTAAAGCAACTATGCTCCAATAAGAATTGCTTAAAAAAAAAAAAATTCAATCTTGGTGAGAACAGAGAGAGTTTGTGCCGCTTGTGTTACAGTCGACTTCTTCCCTTCCACCTGGCCCTACTCAGCCTGATGGAAGTTCTGCTCTGGGTGCTTTGTGGCCAAGGTACTGCTTCTCCTTTCAGCTCTCAGTCAAGGGATACTGTATCTTATCAAGAATGAAGACCTCCAGTGTCTCTCACCTCCATTAATTGTGAGTTGCACAGGCTACATTCCTGACAGAAGTGGTTCAGAGTTTGGGTCTCCCTTCTACCATCTGGCTGCCACTCATAAAGCAGAGGCTCTGTCCCAGACACAGAAAGTTGAGAATACTGAGGCATCAATTGCCCTTGCTCCAGCTCACTCACTGGCTGGAGATTCCACACGAGGAGACCAGAGGTTACTGCTCCAGCCTAGCTTTCACCACATAAAGCAGGGGTGTCACTCTAAAGAATGGACTGCTGTACCCATCTCCAGTTCTGGAGCATGAATCATAGATTTGGCCCAGAGAAGAGGCAGTTTATAAAAAAGAAGCTCTCCTGAACGAAAATGGCTTTATTTGAAACACTCTGCAGAAATTTAAACCTATAGGAACTCTTGAAAACTGTGGACATTGGGTGGAAAACTTTTCTTCTCAGAAAAGACTGAAAGAAAAGGAACAGAACCTCAGAAAAATTCCACCAAGCTCACCAACATATAAAATGAGAGTACCAAAAGGAAAGGAGAGAGAGAAAGGAGCAGAAAACATATTAAAAGAAATATTGACAAAAAACTTTATAGATTTGATAAAAAGCTGATGTTCACATCCAGGAAGCTCAATGACTCAGCAGTTTTGCTCTTCCTCTTTGTGATCCCATTTTCCAGACAACACTAAGAATACTTTCTTAAAACACAAATTGAATCATGTTTCCTTTATTTAAAATTCTCCAATGACTTCTTGTTGCATTTGTGTTAAGTGTTAGTTGCTCAGTCATGTCTGCCTCTTTGAGCCCACCAGGCTCTTCTGTCCATGGGATTTCCCAGGCAAGAAGACTGGAGTAGGTAGCCATTTCTGTCTCCAGGGGATCTTCTGGACCCAGGGATTGAACCCTAGTCTCCTGAATTGCAGGTAGATTGCCATCTCAGCCACCAGGAGGGATCCCCTTGTTGCATTTAGAATAAAAGTAGTTAATCATGGCTTCCGTGACTGCTGCTTATCTTCTGGTCTCCCCTGCAGCCTCATTTGACTCTGCTCAGACACAGTGGCCTTCTTCCGTCTTCTCCATCACCCCAAGCTCTTTTCTGTTGCAGGATCTTAACACATGCTCTTTTCTCTGTCTGGAGCACTGTCTCCCCAGTTTTTGCATTGCCATTTGTTTCTCTTTCCAAGCTTGAATGTTACTCTTTCAGAAATGACTTCTAAAACCATTTATCTTTTATTATTTTTATCTCAACTTCTGGTTTGATTTCTTTATGACAATTGTCACAGTTAAAAAAGAAAACTTGTGGTAGGATACTCAAGAAGTTGTTAAACATGGATTAATTCTAGTAAGCAGAACTCAATAATTGAGGTAAGGAAGTACATTTCCTTCCATAACAGAACCTTTAGTACAGTTTGACATATGCATGTACTACTTAAAATTTTTTTTAATCTAGTTAAATTTTAAAATGCCCAATTCTTTAAAGACTAACAGACATCATCTATTTCATGAATGAATCAAAGACACAGTTATCAGATGTTTGCCTTAAGTTTGTTTCTTTGGTTTCCTAGTACCAAATAGGAAAACATTAAAAATAAAAAATAATTTATTGAGCTCTAAGGAGGTTACATTGTCTTTTCTAGCTTTGAGATATAAGGCCTTAATTTCTATATCCAACCCTGCTTGTTGGAGTCAAATGCTTTCAAGTTTTTTCACATTTGTAAGTAATAATGTGAATAACATCTCCTATATTTCAGAATATGACTTTAAAATAAAGCCTTAGAAATGGGATTATTAAGGAAGAATATGAGATTTTTGATGAATTTTGCCGCATTAACAAGATAAACAGCAGCTTGGATGGTCATTTTGGAATAAAACCTGGGACAGGTTATTGAGGACATCAAAGACAGATGTCAGAGATTTTTGAAAAGTTTGGAACCTGTAGATCCAGGATTGCAGTATTCATTCATAAGCATGGAAAAAAGAAGAAATTGGAGACTGTGGAAGAGACTGGTTTTGGATGTAGGTTTACTTGCACGGTCTCTGCGTGCTCGAAACAGTCGTTGAAGTTCATCCTATCCTCTATGATAACCAATGATATTAATTTTAATCCCTCCTTATTTCTCACCTAGACTGTGAAATTTATCCATGATTTGTATCCTGCCAGGTCTTCTTCTGTTGTACTGCCAGAATCCTCTTTGTCATATAAAATCTTGTTCTGTATCTCATTTCCCATTTCAAGCTTTAGCTTGACTGCTTCCTGTGCGGTTTGTAAGGCAGGCTTTCAGTCTGCCTCAGCCTCTCTTTCATGTCTCCCCCTACATTCTACCTTCAACCGAATATACCCTTCTTTGGATTTTGGAATTAGTAACCACATAGAGTTACGGTACTGTATATGTTCATACCCCAGAAATGTATGCCTTTATGACAGTATTAGAAATTGAACTAGTGATATAGCCTTCAATAATTTTACTGGGAACCAGAAGACCTCGATGATTTCAGAACAAAACCAGGCAAAGACATTTCTTTTACCCATTCTATGTTTTTCTGTCTTTGCTCACTACTCCCTACTATATTTTATATGTCTTCTCTTTACTCCCTTCTAAAAAAATAAATAAATAAAACACCTCCTTTGATAAATTATTCCCTGACTTTTTTCATTTAGATTTTGCTATGTTATATATGATGGGGTTTTTTTTTTTTTCTTCAAATCTTTTAAGCTTGTTCAGTTAGTCTTATCCTCCAAAATGAGTTTCTTTTAATTTTACAATATTCTGGCTGTATTGACATAAAAACCTAATTCATGGTTCTCTATTTGCCACACTTTATTTTGAGAAAAAGTAAATGAAGCAAGTTTTTTGGGCTTCTCTTAGCATGTGGATTTTTTAAATGCTGAAAATGAAAAGAAAAAACCATTTCAGTTTGGTCACAAAACTTCATGAGATTTCTAATTGAGAAAATTAAATGACTCAGGATTAATAAATAGATGCCAGCTATGTTCTTCATTTCCTCCCCTATAGGTCACTTCAGAAATTTGTTTGTTATTAGTTTGGGTTTGTAATGTGATCTTTGCATACCCCACTTGTGATGATATTTTTGCACTATTATGTCTGTTCTTAGCTCAGATGTTTTTAGCATATGTATTTGCAGAACATATACTTTAATATGCTACCATTTTTCTTCTATACTTGTATAGAAACTCAGGAGAAATAAAAAAGAAAAATGTAATTGTGTGGTGTCAAGTACTTATTGCATTTTTTAAGTCAGTTAATCTATTATGATTTTATTTTGTACTTTAATTTGGCACATTTGTATGTTTTTTGAAGCAAAGGGCAGTCTTTGAATTAAATATTTGTGAGATTGATAGTTTTTAAATGCTATATAAAAAGAGTAAATTTTTGCTCACTTAATTAACTTACCCATTTACAATTTAATTGTGCATTGAAGGCACACTATTCTATATTCTTCACAGACTGCTTGTGTTATTGGGAAACAATAGGGATTGCAAAGATTTTTAAATAAATTGGCTTTTGAAACATGGTAGTCTGCCTCTTGTAACTTCCTCTTCAACTACAAACACATAAAAATGCTGGATAAATTATAACCAAGATGTGGCAAGAAATAGAAAACAAAGCTTCAAAGAAAGGAAGGGACATCTTGCTGACTTGTATGGTGGTACTGGTGGTTTAGTCGCTAAGTCATATCAGACTCTTGCAATCCCACGGACTGTAGCCTGCCAGGCTCCTCTGTCCATGGGATTCTCCAGGCGAGGGTTCTGGAGTGGGTTGCCATTTCCTTCTCCAGAGGATCTTCCAGACTCAGGAATCAAACCCTGGTCTCCTGCATTGCAGGCAGATTCTTTACCAACTGAGCTATGAGGGAAGCCCTGCTGACTTGTATAGGGAGGTCCAAATTAGAGGGGTAAACACTCCAGTCGGTGCTCCAACAGGGAGGAAGGGTGTGAAGATAGGTCCTGACAGTTGGAAGTTTAAGTTTTAAATATTCCATAGAAGTCAAGACATGATTTGTTATATCTGCTCCCTTTCCCTCATTGCTGATTATTTTATGATGGATGGTTGCTGTTGTTATTTTACCGTGACCCATTTTCAGTGGGTGTTGCTTTATCCACAGGAATCCAATGAACTGTGGAAGTGAACATGATAGTATGGAATGATTATACATTTCCTTTTTTCAGACTCCTCCCCTGGGACTGGTTACTTACCCTGGATTTCATTGCTATGGATTTTTCCAAACTGCTGAGTTAATTTAAATTCAGTGGCTTAAGCTTAGATTTTTCTCTCTCATTGGGGAATCATCTCCTCTCATCACCTTTTTAAAACAGAGAACAGTTCTTTCAAGCCCAGTATTAGAGGACTCATTTCTAAGCATCGCTATGTATTCCCTAAACCATACCACCTAGAAGTTTAGATAATAAACTATCAGGAAAAAACTAAATAAAAGGTAGAAAAATGGGTTCATAATGAAAAAGAAAATAGGAAGCAACGAACAGAGAGAGTTTTTTAATCCATTCATCAAAAAATATTAAGCATCTCTAATCTAATCAAGAGGAACTAAAGAGCCTCTTGATGAAAGTAAAAGAGGAGAGAGAAAAAGCTGGCTTAAAACTCAACATTCAAAAAACTAAGATTATGGCATCCGTTCCTATCACTCCATGGCAAATAGATGGAGAAACAATGGAGACAGTGACAGATTTTATTTTCTTGGGCTCCAAAACCATTGTAGGTGGTGACTGCAGCTGTGAAATTAAAAGGCACTTGTTCCTTGGAAGATGAGCTGGGACCAACCTAGACAGCATATTAGAAAGCAAAGACCTTACTTTGCCGACAAAGGTCCGTCTAGTCAAAGCTACAGTTTTTCCAGTAGTCAATGTATGGATGTGAGAGTTGGACTATAAAGAAAGCTGAGCACCGAAGAACTGATGCTTTTGAACTGTGGTGTTGGTGAAGACTCTTGAGAGTCCCTTGGACTGCAAGGAGATCCAACCAGTCCATCCTAAAAGAAATCAGTCCTTAATATTCATTGGAAGAACTTATGCTGAAGCTGAGGCTCCAATACTTTGGCCACCTGATGTAAAGAGTGACTCACTGGAAAAGACCCTGGTACTGGGAAAGATTGAAGACAGGAGGAGAAGTGGATGACAGAGGATGAGGTGGTTGCATGGCTTCACCGACTCCATTGACATGAGTTTGAGCAAGCCCTAGAAGGTGGTGGTGGACAGGGAAGCTTGGCCTGCTTGTAGTCCATGGGGTCACGAAGAGTTGCACATGACTGAGCACCTGAACTGAACTGAACTGTCCTCTTGGTGCTTAGCTTTATTGGTGAGAAAGAGCTAAATAGAATTTCTTAAATTATTTTAAAGAAGTCATTGAAAAAAAAATTAGTGTACTGCTTAAATACCAAATGAGCACAACTGAAAGAGAAACAATCATGTGATTAAAATAGCAGTGGTAGTTGTAGTAGTAGCTAGCTGCTAACATTTTTAAGCACTTCCTTTATAGCAGGCATTGCCCAAAGTATTTTATAGAGTTATTTTATAAATGTGAAAACCGAAGAAAGCACAGAGAAGTTAACATTGAGGCAGGGTCATGATGCTGTATGACAGGCTTCTTAAACTGCACACTTAATCACAACGTGTATTTATCAAATATATTTGCCACAAATTTCCATGTTTGCATTACTATACATTTGCTGTGTATTTTTTGGTTCATTGGTGGCAAAATGGCTGATCTAGTCTAAAATCATTTTTGCCTGCCACTTAGTAAATCTTGCTGTGCTTGCCATTTTTTATGTAAAAGTACAGAATTTCATGAATTTAAAAGAAATCATCTCACAGAGAGAGTTAGCTTCAATTCCTAAGAAATTAGAGTTCCCAAAGAATCAAGCAAATTTGGTTTAACAGATACTAAGCCTTTCTCTCCTGTAGTTCTGTCCCATAAGCTATTTAATCTTGAAAGAATGTTGCTTTGTGATTCTAGATTCATTATTAATTAATGACTAAGTCTGTTTAACATTAGTTCAAAAGTCTTTATAATTGGGTCATAAATATCTAGACTGATTTTTTTAAAGTTTAGCTTAATGCTTATTTCTTCTATTAAGAGTAACATTTTTTCCTTAGCAATTTCATTTTTGGTATTTATGTTAAGTGCCAGAAAAAAATTGATTGTGGGACATTATTGATCTGTTTGTAAAATTAAAAATTTAATCTAATTTTGTTGTCATAAAAATTCTTCCCTGAAATTTCAAATTCCATCAGTCATAATTTTTCTTTACTGTAATATTCCTATCATGCATTTAATCCATACTGCTTCATATTCTACTTATGAGTGTGTGTCTTTCCTTATTGGATGATCAGCTTCTATGGAGCAGGAACCCTATCATATATTAATACATCCTTATGTCTTGCCTTTCATCTTCCTCTCAAGCTGGAAGTTATTGCCTTGCCCAAAGTGGACAGTTTTTTAAATTGTGGAAGCAATAAGTTAAAGTGTGCAGATAGAATTTTAGAAGTTGCTTCAGCTCTAGAGAGAGGGGTAAAGTGAGGATAGTAAAGTGATCTGAAAAGAAAGAGAAGAGGAAGAAAATACTGCTCTGTGAACATGCCTTACATCTTGAGTTACTCTCCTAAAAGGAGAGGATGAACCCTCAGGTCATCAGAATGGGTGAATATTTGATAAGTCTCCCCTTAATAGTGGAGAAGAGTTTCTTTGTGTTAATACAGTATTTCTTATTATCTAGTGAGTCATTTGTCCAACCTATTCATTGTAGTCAGCATAATTAAGAACTACTAGAAAAACAGGGTCAGGAGTTTACCTGAATGAAAAATAAATAGTATTGCTATGGCTCTTGGTGGGCTGGTTCCTGTGGATTCACTAGTATATCACGTTTCTTTGACTTCCCACTCTTTGAAGTTTATGTGTTATGTGTTGTGGTTTTTTATGGAAATAGAATAGATGATTTGGGAAGAGCCAAGTACACTGTGGTCAAGCCGTTGGTCCACCTGACCTTCCCAGTTCTTAATTCTCTGTGAGTTCTTCATTCTGGAGAAACTGGGTCGCTTCAACAATACCTTGCCCTCCCTGCAAATTGATATCAGTTGGCCAAACAAATGAAATCATTACCCTGGGCTTTGTCTAATCATTATCTGTGTCTTTCTAAACCTTCAGACTGAGAACTACTATGTCTTCTAACCAAATGTTTTAGGATGCATCCAATTCTAGAATGTCTGGTTTTCTTTTTTCCTCCATACTATTTTGTACTATTTTCCCTCCATACTATTCCCTCATCACTTCCTCGTTGCCTCACTGGCTCTTTTCTATCCACTGTCTCCTACGTGGATCCTCTCTATCCTCTTGCATTCTCTCATCTCTATGACTCTGGCTGTCTGGAGAACATTGAGGCATTTTTTTGTTCATGCTTACATCTACGTCTTCCCTGAAAACATATTTTTTCTCTGTTTCCTATGTTCAGTTGTCTTTAACGTTCACATTGATTGAATGCCTTTATTTTCTCATTGTCTTATCCTTTCAGCACACACACACACACACACACACATAGAAGTGCTAAGTCACGTCAGTCGTGTCCAAGTCTTTGCAACCCTTGAACTGTAGCCCACCAGACTCCTTTGTCCATGGGATTCTCCAGGCAGGGATACTGGAGTGGGTTGCCATGTCCTCCTCCAGAGGATCTTCCCAGCCCAGGGATAGAACCTGCATCTCCTGTGGCTCCTGCATTGCAGGCAGATTCTTTACCACTGAGCCACCTGGAAACCCTATATATAAATTCACTGATGGTTAAATGAATTCTGGCTCCAGTAGAGCCAAACACGAATCCTGGTCACTTTTCCTTCTCCAACTTCTATCCTGAATAGCAGGATCTGTGGGGTTTTTTTTTTTTTTTTTCATTATTGTTTAGTGATTCAGTTATCTGTCTATTGTCTTTCTCTTCCTCTGGCATGTGAGCTCGACAAGAGCAAACATTTGGTCTATTTTACCCACTGCTATCTTCCCAGTACCTGACCAATGTCCAACCATCATTTGTTGAATGTGCAAATAAAGGAAGAGATGAATAGGAAAGTGAGAAGTGGTTACACTGTAAAAAAAAAAAAAAAAAAAAAAAAAAAACAAAGAAAAGGAGTCCCTATGGCATCATTAACCCTTCTGTACCCTCTCTGTCAACAAGAAAAGCTGTGAATCTCCAAGACCCTAAAGACTGCTGGATGGAAGAAAGGAGTCTGCAGAGAGAATGGCTTGCGGCCCACCTTAGCCCCAGAGCAATTTCTGTTCTTACAACTCACTGGACTCTCCTTTGCAGCCACTGTCATGTGGTGAGTGTATATTACCCCCGCCCTGGTGGAGAAATGGATACATCAGGCCACCATTCAGATCACACCACACTAACTCTAGGGACACCACTAGCTTTTGACTGTGATTGGACTGCCCACACTGCCCACACTGACTGCCACAACGAGAAAGAACAGGCTGCTCAGGCTGACCCGAATGCCCGCTTCACCTGGCATGTACATGTCTCATTATAAATTAATCACTTGGCATTCTGCTTTATCCTCTTCAGTCTTCTCTGAGTGACTCAGCTTTCTGAGACTGATTAACTTTGGTACCTAACAGAGTCAAGTTTCTGAACCTTCAAAGCCAGACCCTGAACAGTGGCTGCTTCTATAATATGTTGCTGCTCTGTGAAGGTTCATAGCAGGTGGCCAGCTGGTCCTTCCCAGGCACTATGCAACATCATTGAAGGATTTGTTTAGCATTTTCCCACAAACCCAGCAACTCCACTTAGAAAAGTGACTCTTGTGACCCCATGGACAGTAACTCACCAAGTTCCTCTGTCCATAGGATTATCGGGGCAAGAATATTGGAGTGGGTAGAAATTCCCTTCTCCAGAGGGGTCTTCCCAACCCAGGGACTGAATTATAGTCTCCTGAATTGAAGGAAGATCCTTTACTGTTTGAGCCACCAGGGAAACCCATATTAAAGAGATATCTGGATAAATATGTAGAGATGTAGAAAAGTGCACCCTCATCTTCTCTCTTCCTCAGCTGGAAGTGGTGGTGGAGAGGTACTTTTGTATCCTACATCCAGAATGTGGATGGGTCCTAGACTCCTCTATTCCCCACTTCCTATAGCACCCCTGGGAATTAATCGATGGTTGTGTCACTTATTATAATTGTGAGGGGGAGTGTTCATGACAGCAGAGTTGGTTAAGTAATCTATCCCCAAGGCTGGGAAGTGAATGAACTTTTGGACTCATTTAGTGACCAGGGAATTAGGCAGCTGTGTCTCAGGCTCCAGGAGTGCAGTCCTTGTCACAGAGTAGCAACTGACCTGAGTGATTTGAGTTCTGGACCAGAGATTTGTTGAGTCCTCAATTCTGGCTGCTGCTGTGGACAGGGCAGAAGCAGTTTTGCAAGCTGATTGGGAAGTCAGCCAATGGTTTCCAGTCACTGACTACTCCTGGAGTCCTTCCCCTGGAGTATGGTAGCTTCTCCAGCAAACCAGAGGCTTCTTTAAACTCCCTTTCCCAGAGGAGAATATCGAGCTCTCCTTCTACCCACTCACATTCCAGGGAGCCTTAGCCCTGCAATCACCCTCATCACCACTTTNCCTCTCATCACCTTTTTAAAACAGAGAACAGTTCTTTCAAGCCCAGTATTAGAGGACTCATTTCTAAGCATCGCTATGTATTCCCTAAACCATACCACCTAGAAGTTTAGATAATAAACTATCAGGAAAAAACTAAATAAAAGGTAGAAAAATGGGTTCATAATGAAAAAGAAAATAGGAAGCAACGAACAGAGAGAGTTTTTTAATCCATTCATCAAAAAATATTAAGCATCTCTAATCTAATCAAGAGGAACTAAAGAGCCTCTTGATGAAAGTAAAAGAGGAGAGAGAAAAAGCTGGCTTAAAACTCAACATTCAAAAAACTAAGATTATGGCATCCGTTCCTATCACTCCATGGCAAATAGATGGAGAAACAATGGAGACAGTGACAGATTTTATTTTCTTGGGCTCCAAAACCATTGTAGGTGGTGACTGCAGCTGTGAAATTAAAAGGCACTTGTTCCTTGGAAGATGAGCTGGGACCAACCTAGACAGCATATTAGAAAGCAAAGACCTTACTTTGCCGACAAAGGTCCGTCTAGTCAAAGCTACAGTTTTTCCAGTAGTCAATGTATGGATGTGAGAGTTGGACTATAAAGAAAGCTGAGCACCGAAGAACTGATGCTTTTGAACTGTGGTGTTGGTGAAGACTCTTGAGAGTCCCTTGGACTGCAAGGAGATCCAACCAGTCCATCCTAAAAGAAATCAGTCCTTAATATTCATTGGAAGAACTTATGCTGAAGCTGAGGCTCCAATACTTTGGCCACCTGATGTAAAGAGTGACTCACTGGAAAAGACCCTGGTACTGGGAAAGATTGAAGACAGGAGGAGAAGTGGATGACAGAGGATGAGGTGGTTGCATGGCTTCACCGACTCCATTGACATGAGTTTGAGCAAGCCCTAGAAGGTGGTGGTGGACAGGGAAGCTTGGCCTGCTTGTAGTCCATGGGGTCACGAAGAGTTGCACATGACTGAGCACCTGAACTGAACTGAACTGTCCTCTTGGTGCTTAGCTTTATTGGTGAGAAAGAGCTAAATAGAATTTCTTAAATTATTTTAAAGAAGTCATTGAAAAAAAAATTAGTGTACTGCTTAAATACCAAATGAGCACAACTGAAAGAGAAACAATCATGTGATTAAAATAGCAGTGGTAGTTGTAGTAGTAGCTAGCTGCTAACATTTTTAAGCACTTCCTTTATAGCAGGCATTGCCCAAAGTATTTTATAGAGTTATTTTATAAATGTGAAAACCGAAGAAAGCACAGAGAAGTTAACATTGAGGCAGGGTCATGATGCTGTATGACAGGCTTCTTAAACTGCACACTTAATCACAACGTGTATTTATCAAATATATTTGCCACAAATTTCCATGTTTGCATTACTATACATTTGCTGTGTATTTTTTGGTTCATTGGTGGCAAAATGGCTGATCTAGTCTAAAATCATTTTTGCCTGCCACTTAGTAAATCTTGCTGTGCTTGCCATTTTTTATGTAAAAGTACAGAATTTCATGAATTTAAAAGAAATCATCTCACAGAGAGAGTTAGCTTCAATTCCTAAGAAATTAGAGTTCCCAAAGAATCAAGCAAATTTGGTTTAACAGATACTAAGCCTTTCTCTCCTGTAGTTCTGTCCCATAAGCTATTTAATCTTGAAAGAATGTTGCTTTGTGATTCTAGATTCATTATTAATTAATGACTAAGTCTGTTTAACATTAGTTCAAAAGTCTTTATAATTGGGTCATAAATATCTAGACTGATTTTTTTAAAGTTTAGCTTAATGCTTATTTCTTCTATTAAGAGTAACATTTTTTCCTTAGCAATTTCATTTTTGGTATTTATGTTAAGTGCCAGAAAAAAATTGATTGTGGGACATTATTGATCTGTTTGTAAAATTAAAAATTTAATCTAATTTTGTTGTCATAAAAATTCTTCCCTGAAATTTCAAATTCCATCAGTCATAATTTTTCTTTACTGTAATATTCCTATCATGCATTTAATCCATACTGCTTCATATTCTACTTATGAGTGTGTGTCTTTCCTTATTGGATGATCAGCTTCTATGGAGCAGGAACCCTATCATATATTAATACATCCTTATGTCTTGCCTTTCATCTTCCTCTCAAGCTGGAAGTTATTGCCTTGCCCAAAGTGGACAGTTTTTTAAATTGTGGAAGCAATAAGTTAAAGTGTGCAGATAGAATTTTAGAAGTTGCTTCAGCTCTAGAGAGAGGGGTAAAGTGAGGATAGTAAAGTGATCTGAAAAGAAAGAGAAGAGGAAGAAAATACTGCTCTGTGAACATGCCTTACATCTTGAGTTACTCTCCTAAAAGGAGAGGATGAACCCTCAGGTCATCAGAATGGGTGAATATTTGATAAGTCTCCCCTTAATAGTGGAGAAGAGTTTCTTTGTGTTAATACAGTATTTCTTATTATCTAGTGAGTCATTTGTCCAACCTATTCATTGTAGTCAGCATAATTAAGAACTACTAGAAAAACAGGGTCAGGAGTTTACCTGAATGAAAAATAAATAGTATTGCTATGGCTCTTGGTGGGCTGGTTCCTGTGGATTCACTAGTATATCACGTTTCTTTGACTTCCCACTCTTTGAAGTTTATGTGTTATGTGTTGTGGTTTTTTATGGAAATAGAATAGATGATTTGGGAAGAGCCAAGTACACTGTGGTCAAGCCGTTGGTCCACCTGACCTTCCCAGTTCTTAATTCTCTGTGAGTTCTTCATTCTGGAGAAACTGGGTCGCTTCAACAATACCTTGCCCTCCCTGCAAATTGATATCAGTTGGCCAAACAAATGAAATCATTACCCTGGGCTTTGTCTAATCATTATCTGTGTCTTTCTAAACCTTCAGACTGAGAACTACTATGTCTTCTAACCAAATGTTTTAGGATGCATCCAATTCTAGAATGTCTGGTTTTCTTTTTTCCTCCATACTATTTTGTACTATTTTCCCTCCATACTATTCCCTCATCACTTCCTCGTTGCCTCACTGGCTCTTTTCTATCCACTGTCTCCTACGTGGATCCTCTCTATCCTCTTGCATTCTCTCATCTCTATGACTCTGGCTGTCTGGAGAACATTGAGGCATTTTTTTGTTCATGCTTACATCTACGTCTTCCCTGAAAACATATTTTTTCTCTGTTTCCTATGTTCAGTTGTCTTTAACGTTCACATTGATTGAATGCCTTTATTTTCTCATTGTCTTATCCTTTCAGCACACACACACACACACACACACATAGAAGTGCTAAGTCACGTCAGTCGTGTCCAAGTCTTTGCAACCCTTGAACTGTAGCCCACCAGACTCCTTTGTCCATGGGATTCTCCAGGCAGGGATACTGGAGTGGGTTGCCATGTCCTCCTCCAGAGGATCTTCCCAGCCCAGGGATAGAACCTGCATCTCCTGTGGCTCCTGCATTGCAGGCAGATTCTTTACCACTGAGCCACCTGGAAACCCTATATATAAATTCACTGATGGTTAAATGAATTCTGGCTCCAGTAGAGCCAAACACGAATCCTGGTCACTTTTCCTTCTCCAACTTCTATCCTGAATAGCAGGATCTGTGGGGTTTTTTTTTTTTTTTTTCATTATTGTTTAGTTCTTTTCTCTTCTTACTTTGTACATACCATATAAGGTTGCTAGTATCTCTGATCAGGTCCTTTGATGAGAATTTGTAATAAAATGACCTGATTTGCAAAACATCACAGGACATCAGGAACATAGTGCATGTGATTCTCTATTTGAAAGCATTGCTGATAATACCCCAGGATTGGAACAGTGTTCTACCCAGCAGAAGGAACTGTTATTACATACCCTATCTGGCACACACTGCTATTGTACAAATACCAGACCCTGATGATGTTCATGATGATGGTGACAGTGTGGGTGAATGTTTTGAAGCCAAAAGGACAGAAGTAGGAGGAGAACAGAGACACCAGTAATGAGGTGGGGGTAGTGGAGAGCGTGAGTCAAGAAGAAATAGCTGCTGAGACAGATGGATTATAACATGTGTTAGTTTATCTTCATTCGCTTGCCTCTGGGTTTTAAAAGGAACCAATAGTACCACATCAAAGTTGTCACCATCAAACCATCCAGACTGCTTCATTCAGTCCATGTGGCTTTCAGAGGGCCGATGTGCCTCCATTTTATTGCCTCAGTCACCCAGCTCATGTCGGGTGAGGGTGGGGAGTGAGCTAAAAGATAGTTAGGTAAAAATAAGATGAAGATTTAATTAAAGTTCCTGAGTGCCTGCCAGATTTAAGCTAATTCTCAAAGCAACTTTCCAACAGCAACATTCTATTAGATCCACACACCAGAGGACACGGTGATGCAGCCACATCCTGGCCTTCTTTGCTCACGTCGCCGCCCCTTCAGTAGGCCTCATCCTGGTTTGGTTTGCACCCCAGGAAAGGCTTCATCTTCTCTCTGAGCATAATGCTTTTTTAAAAAAAGACAGATTTTTTTGACATTTTGTGCACCCTGAAAAGCAAGCAAACCAGCCAACAGAGCTCTGCTTTTGTTGTTGTTGCTTCTTGTTGCTGAAGGGGAGTGAGAGGCAGGTCCTAACTTAGATGCATGGCAGATATCTTACATTTGTTTCATCCCAGCCTGATTGTTGCCAAGCTTATGGTGTATGTTGGCAACTAGTTTTGTAGTGCTGTGTGTTAGGAACTGGGAGTGACAAGTGGCACAATATTAAGGGTGTTATTGAGTGAAAAGGGTGATAAGAATGTAGATGGAGGATTTTTAGAGTACGGTTTGATCATCCTTTTGATTCCATCATCCACGTTCATTTTGAGTTCAGGTTAATGATTGAAAGTTTTTTTTTTTAAATATAAGTCGCCTTTGAGTGGTTTCATTTTCTATTACTAATGTAAGTGATGGACTTTTTCTTTGTTTTAAAATAATAGTTGGAAAAAGGAATAGGGAACTAAAAGAGAAGCAGCATGTTGAAAAGAGGGAAACATATTTAAAAAGATAAGACATTAATTGTTTTTTCCTCTAGCTCTTGCCTGAGGTTTGGAAAAATGAGGTATGAAAAATGTGTCATTCAGTGTCTTGAGTATATTCTACTGTGGTCATGTCACTGTAATTGGGGTAACAAAAAAAGATAATTTTTACCGTTTCACTGACTAAATTTCCTTTTGTTTATCAAAATGGCCTGCATCTTTTTCTATATATTCTCATTGGAAAATAATGTAATTATGAATTTGTACCATATATAATATTAAAAGTACAATGTTGGTTTCTCTTTAATGACCTTTCTTACTTTAAAAAAAAAAAAAGAAACAGCTCTATGGATATCCTTGAAATCCTTGAATTTTAATGTGTTTAGATTCATGCTCATTTTTATGGTATTTGATAAGTAATTATTTACAGACTTTATAGAATTTTTAAGAAATTAGAACTCCTATTTTCAGTTCAGTGTCTTCCAGGGCTGAATGCCCCTGCCATTTGCAGGATGAGTTTGGTGCGAAGGTGTTTCTGTCAGGCAGGGAATGGGAAAGGGGGTTTGGGGGCTAGCAGCCACACTTCCCCTTCTTAGTGTTCTCTTCAAGTTTTTTCCAGCTTCTAGGGACCTTTATAAGTGGATAAACTAAGGTAGTCAAGTTGGAAAAGTGTTCTCTAAATATTTGTCCTATAGACTCTGTGAATTTTGTCTGAATGTTAATCTTTACTTTAAAACAATGATACCATAGATTTGGACTTGTTGAAATAATTTCAGTTTCTGTTCATGCTATTTCTGTCCTACTGTTTTTAATTCCGGTCTCATTTAATTTAGGTTTAGCTGTTTCTTTACAACTCTTACATGGAGACATTGAACAAATCAGAAGGGAATACTCATCAGTATTTTCTCATGGAGTATCCATCACCAGGAAGCTGGGTTTTTCTAATATTATTATGCCTGGTAAGTGACTCAGAATGAACCACATGATAAAATATGGCTATTTTGGCTCCTTTCGGCACTTGAAAAACTTTTCAAACTGTCAGCTTCAAAGACTTCAAATGGGCCATGCTGAAGAATAAATTGAGATACTTAATTCTTTTTTTTTAATCTTTACTTTTTCTTTCACATTGGGATGGATAACTTGTGGGGGCCATGCCTACTTTTCATTATGACCATAATAAGAAGGAAAACTGAAGTTGAATTCAGAAAATATTTTACCCTTTGGTGGGAAGTATTATTGAAGTCACTTAGGGGAAATCCTTACAAGTTTTGATAAGAACATTTATTTATTTATTAATGGTTAACCTTTCTTGGAGGATTTTCCACCAGAGGTATATGTGTATGTAACTAAGCAGCCATATGCAAATACCATATGTATTTTTACTTCTATTTGTATATATACATCAGATCTATATTAGCAACCAAAGGAGATTCCAAAAGAGAATCCAAAAAAGTGTTTCTGCGTGGAAATGGTAGCGATTAAGGAGATTCACACTATCAAAGTAAATGCCAAGTAATAGTCTTTCGTAGTGTTCTGCTGTACACAGCTGAGCAAAAAAATAGAAAAACCAAACAGTCTCAAATTGTTGACAGTATTTTTAGAAACAAGATCCTTTAAGTCACTGTTTAAATCCCATGTGTAAAAAGCAAACCGTGAGTATTGCTTCGGACGAGGCCCCTGTTACAGCTGTAAGGCTTAGTGGTGGGTTTGTTATCCATAAAGACCTAACATGTTGCAGAAACTGACTGGCATTGATCGCTATGGCATTGGATCTCCTGATGGAAATCACTTCCACAGGGAGGGCTAAGAAAACAGTGTGGGAAGTTTCCTGAGATGACCTGACCCAGCTTAAAGACCCAGTCTGCCTAAGCATCTCCTGTTACTATTGTCAAAAATGACTGTTTATAACACTGTTTACTTGATGGCATGTTATCCATTGGCTCTTAGAACCATTCATTATTTCCTTCAGTTCCTATAAATAGCTAGTATTTCCTCTTTAGCAGAAAAGAAAAAAATTTCATCCCACTGCGAAGCAAATTGATGGGTAAATCTAATATAAAAAACATATTTTAGAACAGAATGCAGCCAGCTGCTGGAAGAATTCCTCAGCTTGGTCACCGAGCAGTATCATTGAGAAATGGAAAAAATATCAAGCAACATGACACTTCACTGGCTGAATAATTGTCTGGGATGTGCTGTGCTCACGCAGCTCTTGTCTGGCTTTAATGATGGAAATGAACTTACTGTGGAATCAGGCTTGCTTCTGTCCCTTCCCTGCACCACGTTATAATGGCAGGGTTGATGCTGACCAGGGACTCAATCTTCCCCAGACACATGTCTATAGTGCCTGAGACTGCAAGAGATTTTTTTTTTTAAGCACTTTCTTTTTCTTCTTTCATTTTTTTTTCTTCTATGGCTCTGAGTCTTACAAATTGGATGGAGAAGGGAGAGATGTGTGTATAAACTTAAACAGCTGAAAAGAAAGCAACTTTACAACTCAATGGAATGTTTTACATTGGCAAACATAACAGCTATTGTTTTGTTTTTCTTTATTTTCAGAATTTTGACTTGCCAATTAATTTTCACTCTCTCACTTGTGGCTTTGATGAAAACTTGAGCTGAGTTTTCAGTGAGAAAATTGTATGTGAACAGCATTTCTGATCCCAGTGTTGTACTGACAGTCTGCTAATGTGATGGTTTTTTTTTTTTTCTTTTTCTTTCTCTATACTTGTCCTCCAGGGTTAATTTGTGTTCTGATAGAGGTCAGCATGGGTGAGGCGTGTGTTTATACCTACAGGACCTTCATTAACTTAGTCACTGCCTTTCTGCAGAATGAATTATCTGTGGTTCTGACACTAATGGGAACATACACACAACTTTTCTTGAGGGTCACAGAATGTCATCAACGCCAAACTCTTTTTGGAATGGGAAAAACATGGAAATAGAGATTCATCTCTTGGTCTGTCTTTCACACGGGTTGATCTCTGGAATGTCACCTGGTATAAAGAGGCAACCTGCCCCTATGTTTTTGCCTTGTCACGAAGTCCTCTGTTACTAAGAGTCAATCATTCAGCACTTTATTTCTTAGCCCTACCAAATTTCCAAAGAAGAAAAGTTTCCCTCTGTGAAGCTCCATTACTGCCACCTACAAACCAAATAACCCTGCAGAAAGTTCCATGGTCTGCTCTCTGAGCTTATGAGAGGGACGGTGCTAAAAATGTTTCAATCAGTGCTCTCCAGTAGAAATGCAATACAAGCCACAAATGTAACTTTAACTTTTCCAGTAACCACTTAAAAAAAAGGAAGAAAGAGATGAAATTAATTTTAACAGTATATTTTATTTAACCCAATGCATCCAAATATCCTTTTAATAGATAGTCCATGTAAAAATTTTATAATGAGCTATTTTACACTATTTCAACTTAAGTCTTTGAAGGCTGGTGGCTGTTATACTTTACAACACATCTCTTTTCAGCCAAGTCCCATTTCAATGACTCAGTTGCCACATGTGGCAGTAGTTACAGGATTGAACAGCCAAGCTCTAAATGTCTTAACAGACTGTACAGACAGATCTTGAGCCTTTGCTGAGTATCAGGAAGGACTAATTTTCCACCCACCAGACATTTTGGAACAAAGTTGGCTGATGTATCAGGCATGTCATGGGTGATCAGGCCATGCCCTCTTCCCACCCTAAGGGTCCACTCTTATTCTGAGTTTATGATTCTAGGCAATCATCCTGGTTTCCATACTTTACCTTCCCTACCTGTACATACTCTCCTGGAGACTCATTCTTGTGTGTGTGTGTGTGTGTGTGTGTGTGTGTTAGTCGCTTAGTCATGTCCGACTCTTTGTGACGCTATGGACTAGGCCCACCAGGCTCCTCTGTCCATGGGATTCTCGCATATCAACCTGTAAAACTGTCCCTGTTTGTTGTGTGTGTGTGCTCAGTGGCTGAGTTGCGTCCAACTCTTTGTAACCCCATGGACTGTAGGCCACCTGACTCTCTTGTCCATGAGATTCTCCAGGCAAGACTACTGGAGTGGGTTGCCATTTCCTTCTCCAGGGAATCTTCCCGACCTAGGGATCAAACTCACATCTCCTGAGTCTCTTACATTGCTAGGCAGATTCTTTACCACTGAGCCACTCCAATTAGTACCTTCCAGTGCATTCACTTTTAGTACATCCTTAAAGTTCCAAATCCTACAAGGAATTATGGGGAACTTATAGAATGATGGGGCCATGAAGAGTTGAGATTTGGAGACTAGAAGACCTTGCTAAAAATTATTAACAGAGCCTATGTTTCAAATGGTTGCCAGCAATAGTAGCTGTGATGGTGATTTCAAGATTTAAGTTTATTTTCCAAGTGTCTTCAAGAGTAAGCCTCCTTTTTGTTTCTTAGGCAATAGTTCAGGTAAGTCAAACTTGTATTTTGTCAAAGTTGACTAGATAATGATTTACAAGACTGAGGAAAGAAAAATATTGTAGGTATATTTGCCTCCCATTTAAGAAGATACATAGTTTTATTCTTTTAAATATATATATTATTAGTATTATATACCACTTACTGGAAGAGATGTGTATATCACCGGATGGAATTGCCTCAAATAATCATTTTTTAGAGAAAGAGGTGGGAACCTACTTGACTTGGTCTTCTCTAAAAAATATATCCTAAATCTAACTAAAATTCACCACCCTCTAGGCCAAGTCATGGACCTCTACATCACACAGTTGCAACTGATCTGCTTAAATCTGAACCCCCTGATCGTGCCCTTACCAAGGGGACAGTGGTCTCTTAACCAACGAAATGCCACAGTGACCAAGGAGAGAGAGAGGCTAAGAGTCTGTTGTGTCACCCTAAGGGTGGATCCCCGCCCAAGTTCACACTGGGGGAGAGGCTGGTACCCCCAGATTAGGAAGCTGACATGCCCCACTGCCCGTGGGTGTAGGACTTTCCCCAACTGCTACTATCAGAGATGCATGTGTTGTCCTAGAGTGTCAAGGGCACCCTGTTCCTGCTCCTTTTTCTCTGCACCACTGCCTGGAAAGCCCCTCATGACTGCTGTTGCTGTCATTTGCCACTGCTTGTTTGATAGTCATCAAAAAAAAAAAAATTAAAAATCTACCCCCTCAAAAATTCAACATCTCAGAGTACTCTTTTAAAATAAAACAGAAACAAGAAAAACCGGATATGTTTTACTCAAGTGTACTCCATGTGAGAAATCCAAAGGTAATTTTTCATTCCATGCATAAATTTTCCATGTATGTGCTTTGCTTTGATTTCAATTACCTGGGAAGCTTGCCCTTGCCCCTTGCTCTGTCCCCTCCTTGAAGATGTCCTGAGTTAATGGAAGTTTAAGTGTGCGTGGCATATTGTATTCATTTCCTATGACTGCTGTAACAGATTAGCACAAATGGAGTGGCTTAAAACAATGCAAATGGACTACCGTTCTGGGGATGAGAAGTTTGCATGGGTCTCTCTGGGCTAATATCACAGAATCAGCAGGGCTGTATTTCTTCTGATGATTCTGAAGGAGAATCCATTTCCTTGCCTTTTCTAGCTCCTGGAGATGGCCTTTTACTCCTCGGCTCATGGCCCCACATCATTCAACCTCTGATTCTCTCATCATATCTCCTCTGACTCTATGACTTTTTGCCTCCCTCTTATAAGGATCTTTGAAATTAAATTGAGCCCCTTCTCATAATCAAAGAAAATATTCCCATCACAAGAGTCTCAACTTAATCATGTCTGTAAAACCCCTTTTGTCATGTAAGGTAACCTATTCACATGTTCATGGGATTAGGACCTGGACATCTTTGGGGAGATAAGGAAGTGCCTGCTACACACACAAAGGGCCAGCCAGCTCAGCTACATGTCCAGTGCACGAATTTCTTCCTCGGGTCCCTGGGGATGGTTTCCTGGCTGTACTTGAGTACTTAAATGGCCAAGATCACATCATCACATCACATGTCATCTCTCAAAATGACTTCTTTCATGTCGAACTAGTTTCCTTTTACCTTCTGTCCACTGGGTTGAGTTTTTCTGCTTGTAACCTCAACATTTAAAGTTCAGTTAACTTCTTGTCACCCTCATCTCTCCAGTGATGAGTGCCTTCTCTGTACTGTTTATGGTCTGGACCATACATGTTCTGTCTCATTCCTAGAAATGAAATCATTGTTTGACAACTGGTCTGGCCAATTAAGGTGGGACTAATATCTTCCTTGTTTAGGGCATTGGTCTTTTGGAGGCAAAGGTTGAATTGCGCTAGCTTATTTGATGAATGTTCTTACCTCTTGAATTACATTTTCATGGGTAAAGCAGAGATACTGATAATACATTAGACATGTTTCTTAATCTCTGTACTTCAATTTCCTCACCTGTAAAATGGAAAAAATAGGACCTTGTTATAAGGTTTCGGAGAAGGCATTGGCACCCCGCTCCAGTACTCTTGCCTGGAAAATCCCATGGATGGAGGAGCCTGGTGGGCTGCAGTCCATGGGTTCACAAAGAATTGGACATGACTGAGTTACTTCATTTTCACTTTTCACTTTCATGCATTGGAGAAGGACATGGCAACCTACTCCAGTGTTCTTGCCTGGAGAATCCCAGGGATGGGGGAGCCCGGTGGGCTGCCGTCTATGGAGTCGCACAGAGTCGCACACGACTGAAGCGACTTAGCAGCAGCAGCATAAGGTTTATGTGATGACTTAATGAGATATTCTACTTACAGCACTTGGCAAAGTACCTGACTACTGTCTAACTACTACTAAGCACCATCATCATAATCTAAGTTCACAAAAATCCTATAGTCATTTACATATGGTCTTTTGTATTTAAGAAGTACAGAAACTTTTATTTTCCAGCTTCAAAAGTAACAATAATTGTCTAGCACAGAAGAGGCACTAGACTAGCCCCTATGGCTGGGGACAGTATTTTACTTGGTGTGATGAGCTTGTCCTCTGTGACTTTATCCAAGGCATTCATAGGACAGAATCAAGGTTTACAGAACTGATAAAAGCCTGTTGCCCACTGAGGATAAGCCACAAATCAACCCCATTTGATTGTAGTTACTGAACTCTTTTTGAATTTGTTCCTACTGCTGTGGCCTTATCTTTATCTCATCTACAGTAATATTTTGAAGGCTTCCCAGCAAAACAGGGCCTATGAAACAGGAAAGTGTCAAGCCCGTCAAATTTACAGAGTAATAAATTTAAGAGGTGCAAGGTGTTAATAAACATTGTCAGGCAAGTAGCTTTTCATGATTGGTGCTATGACTCCATTTCATACTCACCTAATGATTTCTGTCTTAATTACCAAGGATTTGCTTTCTTAACACCATTTGGGCTTATTAGTTTTCTTTAGGTTGGCTTTCGCTAGAGTCAACCTCAAGTGTATTGACTGTAATTAACACTTGTTTCAACTTTATCCTTCGACATATTTTGGCAAAACATGGCACCTTGCAGAATTAGAATACAGCAAGCTATGGATTCCTGAGGGGGGTGGACACATGTAGAATGTCATCCAGGAGAAATGTTCTTGTCATGTTTTCTCTTTTCAGAGAAATCTTACTTCAGTCTAAAAACTTTGCGAAATAAAAATAAAATTTAAAAAAAGTTTGGAGGAAGATAAAGAGGGTTTCAGGGACAGTGACAGTTAAAGAACAGAAAAGTAAAATGTGTCTAAGGTTTTTTATTTATGAATGTGTTGTATTCTAGAAATTTTACAGCCAAAGAGACAACATAATAAAGTAGCCTTGTCCCTCCTACTGGCTCTCCCACCCGTCCCTCTCCTTTACCGCATCCCACTTGGGTGACACAGACACGTGAGGCCCAGGGTTTATCTTGCCCTGTCTAGACTAATGTCACAGACAGGAGACAGTGGCAGGGAAAGTTGGAGTCCAGATCTCCTTATTCCAGTCTTCCCGAGACCCTACATTCTTTAGGCCTATTTGAACTCAGAGGAGAGAGAAGAATCCAGCTCAGTTATAAGCTAAACCCACTGCAGGGGTCCAGTCCATTTGGGAAGCGAAGGCCATATTAAGCCTCCCTTCGGAAAGACAGCCTCGCTTCCACGGATGTCTCCTCCTCTTAGTGAGGGCTTCTCTCGTGGGACAGCCCCTCTGCCTCATTCAGCACCCTGTCCCCTTCTCTGTCTCACTTTGATCCATGGCCCTTAGCATTATTCACTGTGCTCTGTGTTTTACTTCTTTGTTCAAAATCTTTTCCTACTAGAATCTAAGCTCTGCTGCAAAGGCATTTTTGCTTTGTCCATTGCTGAGTCTGCTGGACTTAAGATAACATCTGACACATAGTAGGTGCTCACAGTCTATTTGCTAAATGAATACATGGAGAAAGAATTTTGCGGCCCTGGTGGTATTTTACTCTCCCTCCATCCCTGTTCCTCTTCAGGGCCCAGCCTGCACACAGGGAGAAACAGACTGCAGCTCTCCCTTCCTCCACTTTGCTTAAGCCAGAATTACTGGCCCTGCCAACAGATGAGAGTTGGAAGTCCCCCTCCCAAGAAACACTTACTCTTCATTTTGCAGGACAGTTAATCCCCACGTGGTTTGGACAAGCTAATCACTCATTATGAGAAATTTCTAAGGTAAAAGCCCCTGTAGCTACACTTCCCATCAATCAATGTGTGTTTTATAGGCTGTGTGTCACTTCAACCACTCATCATATGTCACCTACTCCAGAAGCAAAGGAATTTTCCTATGGGTGGGTGGGTNTCAGAGAGAGGGAGGCAGGCATTGGAGAGAATCTTGTCTGAGTCTAGTGGAGTCTGGGCACAGAGTAGGAGGGGTAGTCATAATCAAGCCTGAGTGTGGGTGGGTGGGGGTGTGTGTGTGTGTGTGTGTTCTAAAGTACCTTATTCCTACTGGTGTGTGTGTGTGTGTGTGTTCTAAAGTACCTTAATTTTTGTATTGTTTTTTTTACTTGGTAAATCTGTTATGGGAACAGTATTGTCAAGAATTTCCCCTCAGATAGTTGTTGAAATAGCACATGTGTAGACCATTAGCATTGCAGGCCTGTTTTGAGTTGAAACTGGTGAATTTGGAGGACATAGTGTGTGAGCTTATTTATTCTGCATTGGAATTGTTAAAATAAATAGTGTTGAGAATGTGTGTGTGTATGTATGAATATGTATGTATAAATAAGTATATAGAAACATAATGATAAATATATAGTAATTAAATGAATCAGGTCATAAAACTGTAGAGAATTTGTGAAATTTGTGGGGTAATACTTTCCTAATTTTTTTTTAAATTGAAATGATTAAACAAGAAAACTTTCAGAGCATGCAAATGTGTGTGTTGAAATATGTTGCTTTTCTCCTGGAGTTCCAAGTTCATTGCCTTCTCACATTGATTTGTAGGAGCTACATGAGAGTACTGAGAAATTCATAAGACAGAGACCACTGTATCAGCTGTTTGCATTAATGTATGCCTTACATACAATTTCTGAAAAGGGCCTGAGATTTCATCTTTTTTAGAACTTATTCAGTGTCTCCCTTTTGTGGCCCATCTGTTTCCTGGTCAGGCAAGGTCATTTGCAAATGATGCTCTTATTAAAAGTCGGCCCTTGTAGAGGAAAGTGGCCATACACACTGGTATTCCCCCATGGTTTTGAAAGCTAGGGTACTTTCTTATATACATTTCGATCAGGAAGTTTGATAAATTTCCCAAATGTGGGTACATTTGTATGGTTATCGTTCCTTCTGGTGATTTCCTTTCTTAAGGAGAGGTCTTTTTTGGTTTTTGTTTTTTTTTAATTAGAACAAAGCAATATTGCTTTTGAGTGTTCAAATGTTTGGAAGCTGTGTTAAGTAAAAGTACATTCAACCTTGCTGACCTCACCAATATTTATCTTCAAAAACTTTCTAGTCACGTTGTTGACTTACTTCTCATGACCGTATCCACTTATTGCCTACCTCTAATTTAATTCTTACAGGAGAAATAAAAGCAGGTTGTCAAGTGTGTTTGCCTCTCTTTGCTAGTTGGCATACAATTTCTTTTTTTTTTCTTGCAGTAGTAAGAAAGGGGCCAAATGAAAAAGCATTCAAGTTTCATAAATAGCCAATGGAGAAAAAACAATGGATGATATATGTGTACATAGACTAGGTCAGTTTGAATCCAGGGCCTTTCTCATTTGTTTTATAGCTTGATGGCAAGAAATATTAAGCCAAGTGTCTCTGTATGACCGAATTATTCTACATCTGTGTTTATAAAGCACTAATCTGGATTTTTCCAGGGGTGAGATCATTTCGTCCATGAATTTTAGAAGATTTAAATTGTAACTGTACCCTTTGCAGTCCTATCATTTTCTTCCACTGAAGTATTTCTTCTTCTCTAAGTGCCTTGACTATAAAGTATTGAGACTAGGTCTTTGAACCACCCCTGCTCCGCTGTCATTCTGTAATCACACCTCATAAATGAAATGAAGGAAATATTGAAAAATGGTGAAACTTGACAGCACCTTTCTGCCCAGTTCCTTTATTCCCCTCCTAAATGTATGTTTTCAGTATTGCTAATTTCAAGCTACCAGAGGCTGGCCTTTGCTTTTCTGGGATGCTTTTCTGGCAGTAAGGGTGAGGATCTTATTACAGAAGTATAAATATTGTATGTTGTATGCTAGAGCACTATTTTATGAACTAAACTTTTCCTTCATAGAGCACTCTATTATACTTCCTACTATATACATAATGCCATTTCAATTTTCCTCTCCTGCTAGGTGAAATGCGGAATGATTTATATATCACTATAGAAAGGGGAGAATTTGAGAAAGGAGGAAAGAGTGTGGCCAGAAACGTGGAAGTTACAATGTTCATTGTAGAGAGCAGTGGCCAGACCCTGAAGGTACGTTCATGCTGAATTCTTTTTGGTAAAACAATTTCACATCCTTGCCTTGGGTTCATCTTTAGTGCAATCAGCTAACTTATGATTTGCAGTATTTTCAATCTTATTTTTCTTCTCCACCCCCGTGTAGTTTGTTGTTTGTTTGTTTTTAATCATGAAAAGAGGGGAAATAAGCTTTCAGTTTGTTTAATTAATCATGTCAAAAACACCCTCATAGCAGCTACTCCTTAAATGCGGCATTTTTATCCCATTTCATTTTTTCCCTTTCATCTGTGATAGTTTTGGAGAGGTATACTTTTTCTTTTCTTTTGTTTGCTGTGTGTTTTATTTTTTTTTAATATAAGTTTACTTATTTTAATTGGAGGTTAATTACTTTACAGTGTTGTATTGGTTTTGCCATACATCAACATGAATCCGAGAGGAATACTTTTTCTTTGTGGAGTTGGTTTTTTTTTTTTAGTTGCTCAGTCTTGTCTGACTCTTTGTAACCCCATGGACTGTAGCTCTCCAGGCTCTTCTGTCCATAGGATTCTCCAGGCAAGAATACTGGAGTGGGTGGCCATTTCCTTCTATAGGAAACCTTTCCTACCCAGGGATTGAACCCAGGTTTCCCACATTGCAGGCATTCTTTAGTGTCTGAGCCCATATTTAATCCTATGTATTTTCATTATGACCAAAATAGGACGTGGAGATTAGAGTATTGCTAATCGGGGTGATCATATCAGATTCCTTTGTGGAAGAAATATTTCATGGGAGCCCTGGGGCTTACTGTGTTTTATAGGAAGGCACAGAAGGCTTTTGGCTGTGGCTGGTTGAGAATTTTGCTTTGTAGTTGACTCCAAGTTGGGCACACAGTTGCTCAGCTAGCAAGTGTCACTGAGATCCACCTTTGAGCAATTAGGCCCTGGAAGACCAGCCTCAGGATGAACCAGACACAGCCTACCCATAGAAGCAGGTGCAAAAACAGCCCCGAAAAGGACTGAGGAAGTAATTTCACATTAAGTGCTGTTTTGGGAGCACACAGACACAGCAAAGCAATTGTTTTGCTCCTTCCAAATTCATCTTAAAATGAAGCTGTCTTTAACCTGCATGTTTCCTTTGTCAGGACTTTATATCCTTCGGCTCTGGAGAGCCACCGGCTAGTGAATACCACTCCTTTGTGCTTTATCATAACAACAGCCCCAGGTGGTCCGAGCTGCTGAAACTTCCTATCCCTGTGGATAAATTCAGGGGTGCACATATCCGCTTCGAGTTTCGGCATTGTTCCAGTAAGTGGATAGAGTGTCTCCGCGGCCTTGTTATGTTGGATACTGCTTACTAAGCTGAAACAACAGTGTGGGATAGTCTGTAGAAAGTGTGTCACAAACCAGAGACCTCCATGAGAGAAAAATGGAGGTGAATGGAATCCTGGGGAGGTGAATGGGTGCCATTCTCAAAAAACCAATGACCTCTATGGAAAGAGATGTAAGAGAAGAAGGAAACGAAGTAGCTGTGGAAATCTACAAGGTTTTTCTTAAGGTGATCACTTTCATAAAAATCAGTTCATCACTTTCACAGCCTAGGAAGACTAAACAGAAAGAGGAGATGCATTATTAAAGGCCTGACTAGCTTGTGTGGTCTTAGGCAGCCCTAACCCATCTGCTGTCTTTTTAGCCAGGAGCTGATCCAGCCCTTAGACAGCTCAAGGGAACCCTCGGGGACTTTCCTAGGCATGTGAAGTTACCAGGAAAGCCTCTGATTGGCTCAGATTCATATTTGATTTGCATAGATAATATCACTGTTCATTCTCAAACATGATTGGCACTTTACAGGAATAGCAAGGAGGCCAGAATGAGCAAGTGAGAGAGTTGGAGGTGAGAACCAGAGAGGGAGCAGCAGAACCAGCTCCTCTGTTGTGGTTTAGGTCATGGGAAGGAGGACTTCGGACTTTATTTGGAGTGAGAAAGAAACATTAGAGGTTTTAGATTGAAATTAAGTCTTCCCACTGTATGGATGATAGATTGTAGGTGGGCCAGATTGGAACAGAAAAGCCATTCAGGAGGCTTTTGCAGAATTCCAAGTACAAGATTTAAGTGGTTTGAGTCTTTTATACAGACTTATTGACAGATTGGATCTGAAAGGCAGAGAAAATTCAAGGTTGATCTCAAGATTTTGGCCTCAGAGTGAAGAGGTCATTTAACGAAGTGGGGAAGACAGCAGGAAGAATCTGTCTGGAGAGAAAAAAAATCAAACGTCCCATTTTAAATACGCTAAGTCTGAGAAGTCTATTAGATATTCAAGACATCAAGTAGACATTTGAATGAGATCCAAACTGGAGACTTAAACTTGATAATGAGAACATGTAGTTCATTGGTGTGCTGTAAATATTTAACCAGCACTCAGAGTGATAGAGAGGGGAGGGGAAGCCCTAACTTATAGCATTTGCTGATTTCCATGGGGTAAGTATTCCCACCATGGTCAGTTTCAAGCTGCCAGTGTGATGTCACTGATCTTGTAGTTGAGGGAAGATGCATACTGTCAGTTCTTATGAACCAGTATAGGTTAGCCTCAGGATATCACAGATATCTGTGGTTTTCAAAGCCATGAGTCTGGACGAGATGTCTACGTAAAACGTTTAGATAGCGAAGGGAAGTCCAAGGGTGGATCCTTGGGTCATTGACACATTTAGATTTGGGGAGAGTGAGAAGTAGTCATTAAGTAGATTAAAAGGAATAGCCAGTGAGGTTGAAGGAGAATCAAGGAAAAATAGAACCTAGGAGACTAAATGAGGAAAGCTTTTCACAAGGGGGTTGATCGTGTGTCAGGTGCCAGTGATAAACAGAATGAGGACCCGGAAATGATCTCCTGATTTGGCATCATGGAAGTCATTTCTCTTGGATTTGTGGAGTTGAAAGCTGACTGGAATCAGTCAAAGAGTAAGATGGAGAAAAGGAAGGGCAGGCAGTGAGTACAGATCTTTTAAGAAGCTTTGCTATAAAGAATACTGGCGAGCAGAGAAGTGAGATTGTAGCTATAAAACACGTAGGTCATAGGAAGTTTTTGCTGTTGTTTCTTTCTTTTAATGGAACTTTTAAAGTTTGTTTGTTTGGGAGAAATCATTCAGTAGAGAGGAAAACCTGATGATGTAGAGAGTAGGGACACCTGTAGGAGCAGTGTCCTTGAGTTGGGGAAGGAGCACAGGACCTAGGATTCAAGGATAAAAATTAGCCTTGGGTGGGAGCGTGGGCAGTTCAGGGCTAGGAGGGCAGATGCAGGTGAGTGACAGGTGGATGCGAAGGTGTGAGGGAGTTCTCTCTGCATGAGCTGAAATTGAAAGTATCAAGGTATTGGAGGCTTGAGAGACAAGGAGAATGAATGAAATTATTGTCTAGAAAAGTGGAGGAGTGTGCTGATTAGGTAAACGTAGAAAGTTTGCCTATCCCAGGACACTTTTGTAGTTAGTGTGCATTAATTAAGCTTAGGTTAGGCACAGAATAAGCCACAAATTGAATTCTGCCAAGGTGTAGTGTTATGAGTGGACATGTAGAAGGGGAAGTGTTGAGGATATTTTCACTGAGGTGATTAGAATGATGGGCCATAGAAATGGAATGTGGGAGTGAAGGCGTAAGGAGTGGTGAGTCGATATATTGGAGGTCCCAGGGGGCAGAATTGTTCAAATTGAGCTACAAGAAGAAATATATTGAAAAGTCAAGAGATGGAATCCATAGATTCAAGGGTTTTATTAATAAAAGGGGATTGTATTATACATATTATACATAACAGTCTATTTAGTTCATTAATCCTGATCTAATAGCTTAGGAAAAAAGGCTGTGTACTTTAAACTTTACTTGGTATTTATTTTTATTTTATAACCAAGGGCAAATTTAGGGAAACTATTGCTTTGTTCCTTACCTTTGCTAATTTTATGCATCTTGGAATTTTTTTATCTTTCCAAATTGAATACTAAAAACCACACCAAAGAGACAGTCAAAGCAACGTAAGAAATTATTTCTAAATAAGTCTTGCCCCCTAAATCATAAGTTCCATACCCAGCACACTCACTGACATAAAAATCTCTTTCCAGAGATCTTTGCTGTGACTTTTGTTTGAAGAGTGTTGGTATTTCCCCATTTTCTCTCTAGGCTTGAAATTAATGATTTAAAAAGAAAATCCTTCACTGTAATCACAATTCAAGGCTGCCCTCATGCTAGGAACCTAAGCCAGCCGTTTAGAATTACTCTGTGCACAGGGTTCCACATCCCTGTGGTTAAATGCCAGAAACAATTTAAAGAGGATAATGTGTTTATTATTAGAGTCTCTTGTCCGATCCTCAGGATCTCCATATCTGACTCCTCTAGCATGGGGCTTACTGTATCCCAAAGCTAGACTTCTTTGTCAGGTAAAACCTCCACTTCTACAGTTGTGTGGGCAAGAATAACAGGCCAGCCCATGATGGCTGCCAGCCTGCAACTCTTCTCTAAACGTCTAAATACAAGGACAGAGTCCAGTTGAACAAACCAGATTCTCTTTCTTGTGGTCTTCATTTTTGGAGAAGCTGAAGCTGGGTGGAAAGTACTAGAATGGCACACAAGAGATAGATCTCTCAGGTTCCTTATCTGTAAACAGTTGCCAGTGACCCTTGTTTTAGCCATTGTAATTCAGTTGGACATCTGAAAACCTCATTGCCTCATTTCTGGCATACAAATACTACTACAGCCAACTCTTATCAAACTATTGATTGTAGTTTGTTTGTCTACGTGCCAGATTCCAAGGAGGTGGCTTTCAGAGGTCTCTGTTATACATGTGGCTGCAGGGAGAGTTCATTCATTCATTCATTCACTCATTCATTCATGTTCCATACATTTGTTGAGAACCTACTATGTTCTTGGCATTCTTTGAGATACCAAGCATAGAGTAAAATAAAGCAGACAAGAATCTTGCCCTCTGTGGTGCTTATGTTAAGGGGTGGAGGTTGGGTTGTGAGGAAAAGAAACAGGAAATCTGCAACTTCAAAAAACAAACAAAACACATAATTTCAAATAGTGAATCCCTTGAAGAAAATTAGTCAAGGAATATAACTTATGATTTTGAGGCGGGACTATGGGCTTAGAGGGTGGCCGCTGTAGACAGAAGTTCCATCATAAGAGCTGCTCTTCATGGTGTAAAGGGAGCGGGTGTGTGTGTGTCCAGGGGAGAGGGGAGTGTTCTGTTTCTTCATGATCACTCTTCTCCACAATCTGTGTCTGAACACAGTGTGTAAGCATACACTGAAATGACTGACTGATTCTTTTCTCTTTTTTTCCTTCTACAGCAAAGGAGAAAGGAGAGAAGAAACTGTTTGGCTTCTCCTTTGTTCCCCTGATGCAGGAAGATGGTAGGACACTTCCAGACGGCACGCATGAGCTCATTGTGCATAAGGTAACATCAGTCAGAGGTTGGGGCAGTTGTGAGAAACAGGGCAGAAGTACTAACTCATAGTTTTATCCTCACTCTGGAAAAGAGAAAAAACGGACTGCAAAGATACTCTTTTGGATGATTGCTGGCCAAGAGAGTGCATTTTTGAGAGTAGTATCTCTGGATTCTGTCATATTCTGACACGTATCTTAAAGATTTTTTTTAAACTTAATTGAAATAACAGTATTTGGCTACGTCTATAGGGTGACCTTGAAATCCTATCCATGGCTGTGATAGGATTAGATAAACCTTACAAATAAGGTTTTTAATATTTTAATATATTAATACTTTTAAAATATTCCCAATAATTGGGAATTGCTTTCTTATCTGTGTACCCCAGAAGCAAATTCTGCAAGGTCATCTTTCCGTTTTTCTCATTTGCTGCTCTCACGAAGCAAGGGAGAAGTAAGTAGCTGTTCCTTGTTATGACAACTTCAGTGGTTGTTACTCTATTTTTTGCCAGAAGAATTGGCATGCAAACATTTGGGGGAAAAAATATAATGTAGTAGGCAATAAAAAGAAAATTCACCTAACAAGAGATCCTTAGGAATTTTCAGAGAATACTAGTAATAATGAAATACAGATCAGAAGCAGTTGCAATTATGAAATCAAGCACTAAAGTATATGATTTTCTCCAAAATCTTTCTCCTTTGCATTTCTCCATTAATGTAAGCACACGCTCTTCCAGGCTCTTGTCAGCTCTCACCTGGGCTCACTAGTCCTGCCCACCTGGGCCTTCTCTCCCTTTAGTCCATTTTCCAGTCAGCCATTAAGGTGACCTGTCTAAGGTGCAAAACTTACCAGGCCCCTGCCTGACTTCAACCCATGGAAAAGCTTCCCATTGCCAACAGTGGAAATGGCAGGCTTTTAGGTATGTCAAGCTACTTCCTCCCTTTTGCCTCACATCATCCCATTTCCAGTCTACCTAATGCCCCAGTCACTTCCTGCCTGCTGGTTCCCCCAGCTCCACTTGACATTACTGCAGTCATGCTTCCCCTATCTCCCAACAGTTGGCTCCTCCTTATCTGCAGAGGCTCACCTGGGCCAGAACCTTTGGGAAAACAGTCCTCACACCCTAGTTCCTACTGTCTGTGTTCCCAGCTGACTATGTGCCCACCCATGAGTTCCCTGGGTATCTGCACAAATCTCTTACCATTGTCCTCGTTACATTGTCAAATGGTTGTCTGATGACCCCTCAACTCACCATGGTAGGTTTAGGAGCCCTTCAGGAGCAACAGCTGAGTCAGCGAGGTTCTGGCATGTGGCAGATGTGCAGTGAAGATACACTGAGTGAAGGAAGGATATGACAGAGACTTTCTTTACATTCAGATTATTGCTGGTAAAATGAATGTCCATGCACAAGACACCGAGTAATTTTTGTTTGTACATTGGTATGTATGGGCATATTTCCTGAATCATTTATTTTCCAGTTGTTCAGCACATTGACTACCACAGACCACGGGGCAGACATTCTTCTAGCAACTGGGAATATAGTAGTGAGTAAGACCATTAAAGTGCCTCCATTTCTGACACATACATTCTGTAGACTTCAAAATTGACTTAAAGGAATTTGTGATGTTAAAATACAGAGAAAAAATATTTTCAAGTAGAGTAACACTGAGGCACACAGAGGAGCTAAATGCACCAGACACGGGAGATGATCTATTTATATAAATAAAGGTCTGCAGCCCCTTTATGTGAGATGGGTAATGTAACAGGCTGTGTCTTCAGCTACAGTTTTCCAAAAGACATAAGTGGTACTTGATGTGAATGTTTGTGATCTTGACTCGGTGTACCATTAAATCTTCACACAGAAAAGGCAGGGCTAAGGTAATTTCCTAATAATATTTAGAAGAATAAATATTATTCTTCTAAAGTGCTTCTCAAGTGGCACAATGGTAAAGGATCCACCCACCAATTTAGGAGATGCAAGAAACGTGGGTTTGATCCCTGGGTTGGGAAAATCCCCTGGAGGAGGAAATGGCAACCCACTCTAGTATTCTTGCCTGGAAAATCCCATGGATAGAGGAGCCTGGTGAGCTATAGTCCACAGGGTTGAAGAGAGTCAGACACGAATGAACAAATATGACATTTTACAGTGTAGGCTCTCTTACTTGTGGATTGGAGGGTGTTTTTGAGTGGCAGGTACTAACTTTCCAGTCAAATGTGTGTTGACTTCCTCTAAAGAAGTACAAATAATATTAAGACTCTTAGTTGCTGATTAGAGACACCCATGTGCTTAAAATGCCAGGAGGACAGGTAGCAAGGCTTGCTTCTCCATGTGAGCATTTAGCAGTCCAACTGATATTGGTTCCCAGGCATAGGCTCATTCTACTCCATTACCTGGGGTCTGTCAGGATGCCGTTGACAGAACCACCATTTTTCTCAAAAGTGGAGCTTTGAATCATCTCAAGCCCTTACACAAATTTTCAATGAATACACAGAATTCCGATCCAGAAAACATAAGGAAATTTATGTGAGCATCAACAGTGTAAAGAGCAACTCTTCCCAGTGATCTTCCTCCATCACAAAGGAGGCTCGGGATGGTACCTGTGGATCATCTCCTCCGGGGCAGGCCTACGTTGTGTAGACCCGTGAGGAAGCATTAGCTCCGCAGAACAACCCTCGGTAGCTGAATCTTATGATTAGGATTATTCAGTGTTGCTTAAAGAGAACTGGAATACCTGCCAAGCATAGCACCTTTTGTGTTTTTATCTAGTTGATGCCATGGTTTTCTTTTGCATAGTACTGAGCCAAGAAGTTCAATTTCTACTTAAGGGCATTTGCGGGTTATGATTATAAAACCATATTATGAGCATAATGTTATTCTTCCTCTGCCGTGATGGGCAGTCTCACAGCCTGCTGATGATTACGGGATTGAATTTATTGATTCAAAAATTTGGATGAAAAAGGAAGCTAGGAAGAGGAATGGATTTCAAATTACTAGGTAAAAAAATAGCCCATTTAGTAAGTGATGTTGAGATAATTGAGATGGCCCCAGTAGGTGCTGCAGGGAAAAATTAAGCTCTGGAGTCCTACCTTACTTCTTATACCAAAGGAAATGCCAATTAAATGTAAAAAATAAAACTGTAAGAGCCTTTATAATATGAGTGAACATTTTTAGAAAGTTAAGGGAAGGAGGGCCTTTCTAATGATGGCTCTTCAATGTTAGAAATTAGGTACCCCCAAAATGTATAAATTTAACTACATAAACTTTAATACTGATTTATTTATAAGATCGTATGGACTGTAGCCTGCTAGGCTTGTCTGTCCGTGGGGTTTTCCAGGAGTGGGTTGCCATTTCCTTCCCCAGGGGATCTTCCCAACCCAGGGATCAAACCCAGTCTCCCACATTTCCGGCAGACTCTTTACCATCTGAGCCACCAGGGAATCCGTCATAGTAGGATATATAAAATCTACTTTCCTCCTCATGTAAGGTTCTGGTTTAGAAGATTCATTTCTGCAGTGAACTAAGAAAAAAAAAAAGTTTGTTAAAAACTGTTTAATAGCCTAATTTGTGCCTAAAATTTATGAAAGAGATAATAATTTCCCCTTGTGACAGTGACTGGACTTGTGAGTGTGTTTTAAGGAAATCATTGTGACAAAGTTGTTATCAGTCAGTGGTCTGGCAAGAACCTGGACTCATCCTTTAGGGCAGGAGCTAAAGAATTCCGAGGGCAAAGCTTAAATCATTTTCACCTTTACATAATTGACAGTATGTTTGCAGTGGTACTCCATGGAGATAATCTCTGAAATCTACAAAAATCCGAATATTATAGCTTTAGAAAGAGAAGTGAAAGAACTTGATTAGTCATCATTGAAGATTTTGTGCTTCCGGGGTCCCTTTTCACCTCTGAGGATATCAGTCATATCTCCAAGTAGTTAATGGCTAAGTCCAAAACTTGCCTTTGGAATTCCTAAGTTGATTGTAACAGCATTTTCTCTTGCTAAGTTTTGTTATTTTGCTGCATTCTGCTAGGTCTGTTGTCTTCCTTAAATTTGTAGAGATATTTTTGGCTACTCCTTGCCAGCTACCTGCTGGAAAGCAAAGTTAAGAAAAGAGATTGAAATAATAAGCTTAAGAAAATTCATTTTCCAAGAGTCAAGTCTGTTAAGGATAATAATATGAAGGTCCAAAAATGGATAGGAAGTTTATTAACTGTGTACTCAAGTTTCCATTCTGACCTATTCTAGTGAAGGATTTTTATTTCTTTGAAGTACATGCTAAAATACTCTTGGGTCTAGTTTGCATGTATAGATAAACAAGTAATAATATAGTCTACTTTTAAAGAAATTGGGGTTTTGCAAATTCATTATGTTAATTAACACCACTATGACTCAAGTTACCCAACTCAGCCAGACTGGGGATTTACTTAGTAGAGAATCTGATTCCTTAGGGTGGGATTTATTGCTTCTGAGCAAGAGAAGGACCAGATAAGAAATCAGCTAAATAGAGCATGATCGTGTATCCTGGTTGGAAAGGAATTAGTTTAATGTATGGCCTAGATTGCAAGAGTCTTTGATGAATTCATTTCACTTTTGCTCCCTAGAAGTTTGTTCATAAATGCTTTGTGTCTCGTTTTTTCCCTGCAATATTTCAGTTTCTTGTGCTATACTCCAGTTCCTCCCCACCCCCGGTCCCTGGAAGTCCAGCACAGCCCCTCTGCACTAGTTACCATCTTTGAGGTGAATTTCTCAGATTGAGTTACTTTCCACTTATCCTTTCCAATATGATGTTTGTATTTATTAGTAAAATGAAAAAATGATAGGCTGAAAAATTTAATAGGTTGATAGGTTTGTCGCCCATCTTGCTGTGCAGAAAACTCTACATACTTCTCCAACAATTCTGAGAGATGCCGCTGTAAGTGACTGCATNTTACTTTCCACTTATCCTTTCCAATATGATGTTTGTATTTATTAGTAAAATGAAAAAATGATAGGCTGAAAAATTTAATAGGTTGATAGGTTTGTCGCCCATCTTGCTGTGCAGAAAACTCTACATACTTCTCCAACAATTCTGAGAGATGCCGCTGTAAGTGACTGCATAGTCCAAGGAATTCTCCAGGCCAGAATACTGGAGTGGGTAGCCTTTCCCTTCTCCAGGGGATCTTCCCAACCCAGGGATTGAACCCAGGTCTCCTGCATTGCAGGCAGATTCTTTACCAGCTGAGTCGCAAGGGAACCCCACAGGGACACCCCTATAATCGTGAGCAATAGACCTTAGACAAGCACGAAACATATCTGTCCACCCTGGGCTTAGATATAGGAGCATTGGTCACATAACCCTTGTTTTGTTATAGACTGTGAGAGAAATTAAGTAGCATACACCTGTAAAATTAAATTAAAATGTAAATAGCCTGGTAAATTTAGCATAAAAGTAAGCCAAACCAGACTTCCCTGTAGCTCAAACGTAAAGAATCTGCCTGCAAGGCAAGAGACCAGGGTTCAGTCTCTGGGTTGGGAAGTTCCTCTGGAGAAGGGAATGGCAATCCACTCCAGTGTTCTTGCCTGGAGAATTCCATGGACAGAGAAGCCTGACAGGCTACAGTCCATGGAGTGGCAAAGAGTCGGACATGACTGAGCGACTAACACAGTCCAACACAAGCTAAATCAAGCAAAGAGAAGGAAAGGAAAAAAAGCTAAAATAACTTAATAAGTGGACTTGAAGGATACTGTGATGGGTAGAAAGTGCTTTCATTCTCAGTAATTAATAACATTACACAATCTTTTAAAATCTCTGCCTCTGCTGATCTCTGGCTCTCCTGCTGAGAGAGCTTCCTGTGTGGCGTCTGGAGTAGAGAAAGCTCCTCTTCTGAAGCTTCATGTTCAGTGTCCTGACTCTAGATCTCTTTAAATGCCCTGGTGCATGTAAAGATACCATTCTCCATCCTTTTGTAAAGAGTTTCCATGCCCTCTCTCTATAAGGCTTATTACATAGAGTTTCCATGCCCTGTCTCTATAAGGCTTATTCCATACAACATGGCAACTTTCTACCTGTCCTGGTTATTGTCTTTGTCGTTCAGTCACTAAATCACGTCCAAATCTTTGTGACCACATAGAATGAGCACACCAGGCTCCTCTGTCCTCCACTATCTCCCAGATTGCTCAAATTCCATTGAGTCTGTGATGCTATCTAACCATCTCATCCTCTGTCACCCTGTTCTCCTTTTGCCTTCAGTCTTTTCCCAGCATGAGGGCATTTTCCAGTGAGTTGGCTCTTCGCATCAGGTAGCCAAAGTAATAGAACTTCAGCTTTAGCAACAGTCCTTCCAGTGATTATTCAAGGTTGATTTCCTTTAGGATTGACTGGTTTGATCTCCTTGCTGTCTAAGGGACTCTCAAGAGTCTGCCCCAATACCACATTTTTTTTTCTCCTTTATTTTTTTTAATTTAATTTAATTTTTTTTTTTTCATCTCAGGTGTACATGAGTTCCCAATCTTGAACCCCACCCCCCCACCTCCCACTCCACATCAACTCTCTGGATCATCCCCGTGCACCAGTCCCAAGCATCCTGTATCCTGAACCAAATATAGACCGACGATTCGTTCCAATGCCACATTTTGAAGGCATCAATTCTTCAGCACTCAGCCTTCTTTATGGTCCAACTCTATGTCAGCAAAGAGATGTCTGTGCTTTTTTAATATGCTCTCTAGGTTTGTCATAGCTTTCATTTCAGGGAGCAAGTGTCTTTTAATTTCATGGCTGCAGTCACTGTCCAAAGTGATTTGGTGCCCAAGAAAACCAAATCTGTCACTGCTTCCACTTTTTCCCTTTTGGTTTGCCATGAAGGGATGGCACCAGATGCCATAATCTTAGCTTTTTGAATGTTGAGTTTCAAGTCAGCTCTTTCACTCTCCTCCTTTACCTTCATCAAGATGATCTTTAGTTCCTCTTCACTTTCTGCCAGTGAAGTGATATCATCTGAGTATCTGAGGTTATTGATATTTCTCCCAGCAATCTTGATTGCACCTTATGATTTATCCAGCCTGGCGTTTCATATGATGTACTCTGTATGGAAGTTAAATAAGCAGGGTGACAATATACAGCCTTGATGTACTCCTTTCCCAGTTTTGAACCAGTCTGTTGTTCTACATCCAGTTCTAACTGTTGTGTCTTGACCTGCATACAGATCTCTTAGGAGACAGGTAAAGTGGTCTGGTATTCCCATCTTTTTAAGAATTATTCTGCAGTTTGTTGTGATCCACACAGTCAAAGACTTTAGCATAGTCAGTGAAGCAGAAGTAGATGTTTTTCTGGAATTATGTTATTTTTTCTGTGATCCAACTAATGTTGGCAATTTGATCTCTGCTTCCTCTGCCTTTTCTAAATCCAGCTTATATACCTGGAAGTTCTCAGTGTACATACTGTTGAAGCCTAGCTAGAAGGATTTTGAGCATTACCTTGCTAGTATGTGAAATGATTGCAGTTGTACAGTAGTTTGAACATTCTTTGGCACTGCCCTTCTTTGGAACTGGAATGAAAACTGACCTTTTCCAGTCCTGTGGCCACTGCTGGGTTTTCCAACTTTGCTGATATATTGAGTGCAACACTTTAACAGCATCATCTTTTAGGATTTCAATGGCACCCCACTACAGTACTTTTGCCTGGAAAATCCCATGAATGGAGAAGCCTGGTAGACTGCAGTCCATGGGGTCGCTAGAATCAGACACGACTGAGTGACTTTACTTTGACTTTTCACTTTCATGCATTGGAGAAGGAAATGGCAACCCACTCCAGTGTTCTTGCCTGGAGAATCCCAGGGACAGGGAAGCCTGGTGGGCTGCCGTCAATGGGATCTCACAGAGTCGGACACGACTAAAGCAACTTAGCAGCAGCAGCAGCTGGAATTCCATCACCTCCACTAACTTGTTCAGAGTAATGCTTCCTAAGGCCTACTTGACTTCACACTCCAGGATATCTGGCTCTGGGTGAGTGACCATACCATCAAAATTATCTGGGTCATTAAGACTTTTCTGTATAGTTCTTCTGTGTATTCTTGCCACCTCTTCTTAATCTCTTCTGCTTCTGTTAGGTCTTTGCTGTTTCTGTCCTTTACATGCTCATTCTTGCATGACATGTTCCCTTATTGTCTCCAATTTTCTTGAAGAGATCTCTAGTCTTTCCCATTCTATTATTCTCCTCTATTTCTTTGCATTGTTCATTTAAGAAGTCTTTCTTATCTCTTCCTGCTATTCTCTGGAACTCTTCATTCATTTGGACATATCTTTCCCTCTGTCCCTTGACTTTTGTTTCTCTTTTTTCCTTAGCTATTTGTAAAGCTTCCTTAGACAACCACTTTGTCTTCTTGCGTTTCTTTTCCTTGGGGATGGTTTGGTCACCGATTCCTGTATGGTGTTACAAACCTCTGTCCATATTTCCCTTCTTAATCCTCATAAAAACTACTGACAAGACTTTACCACTCTGTCTGCCTCACTACTTCTCCTGTCCTTAACAGAGAAAACAGAAGCCATCAGACAGAAACTTCCTTAAATCCATGTGTTCTCTCCTTTGCCACCTGCACACTTATCTGCCTCTTTCCTTTCCTTCCTGCTTCCTGTCTCAGGGGTGGGACAAGACTCCTTCCCTTCAAGGCTAATGCTTCCACCTGCTTCTCTCAGGATCTTCCTCTTCTCCTGGCTCCCCTGGCACTTTGCTTCTCTTAGCATTCCTTCTTGTTTCCTCTCTTCTGGCAGTGTTATCAGATTTTTAATACTCTAAAGCCTTTTTCTTTTTCTTGTAATTTATTTATTTTAATTAGAAGCTAATAACTTTACAATATTATAGTGGGTTCTGCCATATATTGACATGAATCAGCCATGGTTGTACACCTGTCCCCCATCCTGAACCCCCCTCCCACCTCCCTCCCCATCCCATCCCTCAGGGTCATCCCAGTGCACAAGCCCTGAGCACCTTGTCTTATGCATCGAACCTGGACTGGCGCTCTGTTTCACATAGGATAACTTACATGTTTCAATGCTGTTCTCTCAAATCATCCCATCCTAGCCTTCTCTCACAGGGTCCAAAAGACTGTTCTATATATCTGTGTTTCTTTTGGTATCTCGTATACAGGGTCATCGTTACCATCTTTCTAAATTCCATGTATATGCATTAGTATACTGTATTGGTGTTTTTCGTTCTGACTTACTTCACTCTGAATAATAGGCTCCAGTTTCATCCACCTCATTAGAACTGATTCAAATATATTCTTTTTAATGGCTGAGTAATATCCCATTGTGTATATGTGGATAAGAGCTTTCTTATCCATTCATCTGCTGATGGACATCTAGGTTGCTTCCATGTCCTGGCTATTATAAACGGTGCTGTGATGAACACTGGGGTACACGTGTCTCTTTCAATTCTGGTTTCCTCGGTGTGTATACCCAGCAGTGGGATTGCTGGGTCAAATGGCAGTTCTGTTTCCAGTTTCTTAAGGAATCTCCACACTGTTCTCCATAGTGGCTGTACTAGTTTGCATTCCCACCAACAGTATAAGAGGGTCTCCTTTTCTCCACACCCTCTCCAGCATTTATTGTTCGTAGACTTTTGGATAGCAGCCATTCTGACGGGCATGAGACGGTACCTCATTGTGGTTTTGATTTGCATTTCTCTGACAATGAGTGATGCTGAGCATCTTTTCATGTGTTTATTAGCCATCTATATGTCTTCTTTAGAGAAATGTCTGTTTAGTTCTTTGTCCCATTTTTTGATTGGGTCATTTATTTTTCTGGAATTGAGCTGCNTTAATGTGTTGTTGGATTCTGATTGCTAGAGTTTTGTTAAGGATTTTTGCATCTATGTTCATCAGTGATATTGGCCTGTAGTTTTCTCTTTTTGTGGCATCTTTGTCAGGTTTTGGTATTAGGGTGATGGTGGCCTCATAGAATGAGTTTTGCAGTTTACCTTCCTCTGAAATTTTCTGGAAGAGTTTGAGTAGGATAGGTGTTTACTCTTCTCTAAATTTTTGGTAGAATTCAGCTGTGAAGCCATCTTTTCCTGGGCTTTTTTTTTTTTTGCTGGAAGATTTCTGATTACAGTTTTGATTTCCATCCTTGGGATAGGTCTGTTAAGATATTCTATTTCTTCCTGGTTCAGTTTTGGAAAGTTATACTTTTCTAAAAATTTGTCCATTTCTTCCAAGTTGTCCATTTTATTGGCATATAGTTGCTGGTAGTAGTCTCTTATGATCCTTTATATTTCTGTGTTGTCTGTTGTGATTTCTCCATTTTCATTTCTAAGTTTGTTGATTTGATTCTTTTCCCTTTGTTTCTTAATGAGTCTGTCTAATGGTTTGTCAATTTTGTTTATCTTTTCAGAGAACCAGCTTTTAGCTTTGTTGATTTTTGCTATGGTCTCTTTTGTTTCTTTTCCATTTATTTCTGCCCTAATTTTTATAATTTCTTTCCTTCTACTAGCCCTTTTTCTTTAAAGACAAACTACATTGTAATAGCTATCACACTGTCTCTTCCTGTCCCATCTGAGCCACCTGCAGGAAAGGCTGGTTTTCACTCACTGTCTCTATTTCCCTCCATCCCATTTGTCCCTTGGGCTACTTTCTGTCCTCTAGCTCAAATGAAGTTTTCCCCTCAAGGTCACTAGCACCTACACTGTGGCCAGCATTCTAGACACTTCATAAATCTTCCCGTACTTGACTTCCCTATAACATGTAATACTATTGATTACCTTTCTTGAAAATCCCACATTTTGTGGTCTGACAGTGTTCTCCTGAGTATGATCCTTCTACTCCTTTGAGTACTCTTCTCTCTTATCTGTATTTAGAAAGAAATTCTTTAGTAAAGTATGTTTTTGTTGCATGTGCTCAATCACTCAGTCATGTCCAACTCTTTGTGGCCCCATTGACTGTAGCCTGCCAGGCTCTCTGCATGAAATTTCCCATGCAAGTATAATGCAGTGGGTTGCCATTCCCTGCTGCAGAAGATCTTGCCACCCCAGGGATCGAACCTGCGTCTCTTGTGTCTCAGGAATTGAACCTCTGCCTCTTGTCTCCTGCATTGGCAGATGGATTCTTACCACTAGTGCCACCTGGGAATCCCATAGTCAAGTATAGTTAACTTAGAAACATTGTGTTAATTACTGCTATACTGCAGAATGACTCAGCTATACACATATGTCTTCTCTTTCATATTCTTTTCCATTATGGCTTATCACAGTATGTTGAATATAGTTCTCTGTGCTATACAGTAGGACTTTGTTGTTTATCCTTCCTGTATATACTAGTTTGCATCTTAAATGTTGGTGTTATCATGGATTTAATCTTTGGACCCTATCTGTGTCTTCTACACTCTGGAACCATCTCACCCACTTCTGTGGGTTAATTTGCCACATCTCTGCCGATGATGTCCAGATCTGGGTTTGTAGTTCAGGGCTTTTACCAGCCTGCTGAGCACCTTCAGTGGGATCTGCCAGAGATACCTCTTAACTCGGCTTGTCCAAAACTGAATTTTTTTTATTCCATCTCCATCCTCTCCTGTGGTGAATTGAAACCTTCAGTTTTTCTTGACTGCTCATACTTTACCTTACTGTCTAAACACTTGGTTTCATGACCAGTCACTGCCTCCTCCTTGGTGGTTCTTTAAGAAATTTAAACCAGAGACAGATATCAGAATCAGCCCGAGTTTTCCTCCTTTAAGAAGTTCAGAGTAGTCCCAAGGCTTTTTTGATCCAAAAAAAAAAAACCACATCATTTAGCCATACTCAACTACATATAGTTGTCTGACTACACCTGTACTTTTTTAAAACAGGTGTTTTTTCAGTTAGAAAACAGTTGCAAAATTAGTGCAGAAAATTCCCATATACACTTAACCCAACTTCTCCTTATGTTAGCATCTTGCATAACCACAGAACATTTATTGAAACTAAATTAACCTCAGTAGAATACTGTTAACACAAAACTTACTTGGATGTTACACATTTTTCCAGTACTTTTATTTTTCTCTTCTGGGATCCAGTCTAGAACCCGCATTGCATTTAGTTGCCATATTTTCATTGTCTCATATATGTGTTTTTCTCCTCATGTCTTTATATGTTTTGTTTCTTCTGTATAACCTGTCTTTCTGTCCCTTGCCTGGCAAGCCTCTTAGTCTTTATGACTGAAGTCAAATAGCCTTTTTTCCCCCACAGAGTTTTCTCTACTTCCCTGGCAGAGCTAAAATCCAGGGCTTTTTACTGCTGCTTTGTCATCAGTCTTAACAAATGAGTGCAGAGGTCAGACATGTAATGCCCTCATGTACAGGTACTGTTTTTATTTCCTTGTTATATTCTTTATACTGAATTAAAAGACTCAAGTAGAAGAATTTTAATACATGTTTAATACTGACATTAAGAATGATGAGTCATGTTGAAAGGATCCCCAGAAGATGTTTTTCTGCCACAGCTGTTGATAAATCTGGTTCAATTAACTGGCAGTAGTTTCAAATGGATTGTCTAACTTACTATAGTCTTTAATTCTCTACATCCTGAAACTTATGGGCCCCTTAATGTGATTAATATGCTCTGAATCTCTGTACCAATTAATATCTGAAGAAACTTCTTGTTTATTTCTCTCAATTGTATAACTTGCATTTTTGTACCTATCACTTTTCTGGATGACTGTCTGTCGCTGACCACTGCATCTCTTTCTTGTGCTCAAGACAGTGGGCAAGAAGTGGCTTGGGGTGTGATGCACAGTTCATTGCTCCACCAACTGATTTTAATTCTGGGCAAAGAAATATAGATTGTGAGCCAGGCTATATCATTTCAAAGAAGACAGAGGCTACTATTGCTGCCACAGAGCCTTTGTTTTAACTCTTCTTTAATAATCTAGGGAGTCCATTCCTCCTGTCAGATCTGATTTCAGTCTCAAGTAAAGCAGCAGGCCGGCTTTCATCTCCCTCTTCTCTAATTTGTAATCAATTAACTTCATGCCATTTCAAAATGACTTGCACAGATCCCACTCTAGCAAAGCAAACACAGAGAATTGTCCTTTTCTGTGACAGTGACATTGTTTTGTTCCCATTATCCAGGTGCAACCTCAGGGGGTTGTAGTCATGTGGCCTTGTCTCTTCTAGAAAGAATGGCTTAGTTAATTGTTCACGCATCTCTCCATCTCCCCCATCCAGCATAATACCAGCAAGACTTTTTGCTTGTCTGTGTCTACTGCAAGAGGAGGGGAGGATATTTCTTCTTATTCTAATATCCATGTTGCCTTGTTCCATGCCCACACTGGATTTGATGGAAAAAATCATCCCTATGCTAAAACAAAAATAGTTGCATTACAGGTGTTCCCCAGAATGCAAGTGATCTGTATTTAACTACTCGTCGGTTTAGGAATGTAAATGCATTTTACTGTGGTGACAAAACCATCCATCAAAAAACACAGTGATGTAGTTTTGTGCAAAGCTTCAGTTTTTTACTCTTCAGATTCACAGGCATTCAGACATCCAGCCACAACTCATTTGCACTGATATTTCCATCCTGTACTTAACCAGCTTCATTTCTGTGACTTCCTTGACTTTTAGCCCTTCACCTGGGGGAAGATTGCTCCTACCCATTTATTCTCTCCCATCCATACCCTTGTTCAGACTCCTCCTCACAGTCCAGACTCTTCCCACCTGGCAGAAGAATGCTTGAGAAATTCACAACTGACTCTTTCTCACTCCCTGGCTTCTGCTGGTGAGCTGAGCGTTTCCTCTGAAGAGTCTGGACAACCTTTTCGGCTTAACCCTTTGCAACGTCTGCTCTACAGGCCTATTTTCTGGAACCTGTTTCTAGTCTTCACTGCTCTTCAGTCTCATTGTTTTTTCTGTTTCATCTAGTGAATGAACAAATTTCCTCTGACTCGTCTATTGTGCTCCTAGGCTCCCGTGACATGCCTTCTCTGCTCCTGTGTGCTTCTCCCCACCGCATCCAGATCACGTGATCCCTTTTGCTCCCTGGGTGGTTTCAGAAAACAGATCAGCCATTTCACTGTAGGACTCATAGGCTTGTTGGGTATGAAACTATTTCAGCTCCAAAGACCACTCTATGCTCTCTCCCAGGGTGTTTTCCACAAGCGTACTTTGTGTGTGTGAAAAATGAAATCTCAGGGGCGATCTTTCTTAGCCATACCCACCATTCAATATATTATCTGTTAATTAATTTTAAATTTGTTATAGCAAAACTCAAAAACTGGTTAAAACAACAGTGGAAGAGTCGTTGTAGTCATGACTGCTATTTTGTATAGTAGTTGTGAGCATGAACTTTGGTTCATATCTTGGCTCTGACTCTTACTAACATTGTAATATTGAGCAAATCACATAAGCTCCTCAGGTTATGATGTTCTGCCTCATAGGATTATTATCAGAGTAAAAAAAACACATGCAGAGTGCTTAGCCTGACATTTAGTAAGCCTTTGTAAATGACGGCAAGTGCATGTAAATAAATGTAAATGCAGACCATAGGGTTGCAAAGAGTCAGACACAATTTAGCATATGACTTAGCAACTGAACAACAACAGAATGATGGTTGCTTGGATTGCCTTTAAAATCTCTAGTGCTGTGTGATGTGCTGAGGATGCATGCTGAAAGCCTCAGAGGACAAGAAAAGGCAGGCTGTGAGATTTTCTCCGCAGGCCACTTAAGTTCTTTGGAAATAGATTTAAACTCTAACCCCATACCTAACATATGATTTTGACTCCTATTGGACAAAAAAAAAAAAAAAAATCAATTTTGAACACCTAGTATTAGTAAATATTATATTACACTAAATATTATAGCAAAAAGTTCACAGAGAACAAAGAGTTATTATGTACTTTTCTTTACTAAATTAATAGGTAGAATTCCTACCCATTCTCCCTACACCAGCACCAACATACACATAACACGTAACAAAAAACACACTGGTTATTATTGGTGGAAGGAAAGTCTTAACTTCTGTGTCCAGAGTAATATTTGTATTAGCTACTGTATTTTGTGTTGAGTAAGGGAAATAGAGTTCAGCTGTAAGAAGGAATCAAGATGTCACAGCTCGAAATCAGAGAGATTCTGATGCTGAGGTCTTGCCCCTAGGCTGGGGGGAAGTGCAGTGAACTGTAATAGGTGGCTCTCACCTGGCCACAGTGACCGGCCCCTGTAAAGGCAGCCACGGTGTCTATTCACAGTGGCTGCCCTCTATGGGCAGAACATGGCCATCTCATCTTCAGTCACAGAAGTGGTTGATCCTTGACTGCATGTTGAGCTACAGGGGTTCAGCAAGCAGGCATTCTAAGAGGTTTCCAGAAGTCTTCAAGAACCAGGCAGTCATTTGTGAGGATGGGGTAAGAAAACAATCTATAGCTTCAGGATTTCTGTACACAGAGCATACCAGACCAGAGCACGCTCCAGCTTCTGGGGAAGAAACCTAGAAATAACTGGATGGTGTCTGGACTGGATTTGTATGAAGCTTCAGTTTCAGTAGGAAGAAGTGGTTCAACATACAGAATACAGGTCATGCTGGAGATGGGACCAGAGCATGTTACTGACCCTACAAACAAGATCCAGGCAGAAAAAAATAGGACCAGTGTAGGGTGCTGTGCTCCAAGCCCGGATACCAGAACAAGACTGAGGAGGGGGCATGATGACCCCAGGTTCCAGAACTTTACATTGCTAAGCACTTTTTATTCAGGAAAGCATCTCAAGTGTTCACGTTATAATTATTTCTAACTATATATATGCATTCTTTTGTCTAAATGAAATATCTTGCGGAAGCATTTGGAGCCATAACGTGAGAAGAGAGTTATGGAGACTGTTTCTTGTATTTATTGGTCCCCCTGTTACTGGGCAGGTGTGCCGGGAAGAACATCTTGTAATATTCTGATTTTGTTTCCCTAAGCTTATTAGAGTTGTCTTTCTTAAAGATTTAGTATTAAAAAATGTTTGTAAATCACACAGATGAGCCTAGAATACCAAAGGGGTTTTGCGTTTAATTTCCTACCTGTTCCCAAGACACTAGCCTTAAAAATAAATATATACATTAAAAAAAAAAAGTTCCTAAATTTATACTCAAGGTAAGCTATACTGATTCTATATCTGTTACAATATATTTTTCTCAAAAATTAAATTTAAAGTCACCTTCATTACAGAAACAGTATATAGAGAAACAAAAATATAAACACCATATTCTGATTACTTAGATGATGTTAACTATTAGGGTATATGATGATGTTACCCCTTAGGTTTTTCTGTATAAACTTTTTTTTTTTTTTTTAACCCAAATGATGTAATTTATTTTAGTAGACTTTTAAAAGAGTAGCTTAGTGTACAATAAAGTTGAGAGTAAAGGATAGAGACTTCCCTTCCACCCTCTGCCCCGGCATATTGTCAGCGTCATTCACCAGAATGGTGCGTGTTTATTTTAACCAAGGTTGAATCTGCATTGACACATCATCATTACCCAACGCCCATAGTTGACTAGGGTTCACTCCTTTTTAATATCTAATTTGATTTTTCTTGATTTTTGGCTGTGCCGGGTCTTTGTTGCTGTGCAGGCTTTTCTCTACTCAGAGAGTGAGGGGCACTCTAGTTGTGGCGCTCCGGCTTCGCATTGTGGTGGCTGCTCTGGCTGCAGAGCACAGGCTCTAGGGCGCGCAGGCTTCAGTAGCTGAGGCACGTGGGCTCGTCCCGGGCTCTAGAGCACAGGCTCAATTGTTGTGGCACACAGGCTTGAGTGCTCCACAGCATGTGGCTCTTCCCAGATCAGGGATCGAACCCATGTCTCCTGCTTTGGCAGATGGATTCTATACCACCGAGCTACCAGGGAAACCCTAGGTTTCACTCTTGGTTTTGTGTATTCTGTGGATTTGGACAAATGTATAGTGACATGTAGCCATCATCATAATATCATACTGCCCTAGAACAATCTTCAGTGGTCTGTCTGTTCATCCTTTCTCCTATTCCCAGCCTCTGGAAACCACTGATTTTTTTTTTAACTGTCTTCATAGTTCTGCACTCTCTCGCAGATTACATAGTTGGAATCATGGAGTCTGTAGACTTTTGAGATTGGCTTCTTTCACTTAGTGATATGCATGGATTCCTCCAGGTCTTTCCATGGCTTGGTAGCTCATTTATTTTTATCGCTGAAATGGTATTCTGGCTTCTGGATGTACCGTATTTATCTATCCATGTACTGAAGGATATCTCGGTTGCTTCATTATACATATATATTTTTTATTTTTTTATTGAAGTATAGTTTATTTACAGTGTTGTGCCAATCTCTGCTATATAGCAAAGTAACTCAGTGATACACATGTAATAGACATGCTTTTTTAATATTCTTTTCCATTATGGTTTATTGCAAGATATTAAATATATTTTCCTGTGCTATACAATAGGACCTTATTTTTTTTTATTTTGCCAGTTAATGACTTTTCCAATCATTAATTTTTTTTAATCTCATCTAGAACTTAATGTATCAATTCCAAAAGAAAATGCTTTTCAGCAAGTTTGTCTAAATCCAGGGCCATTATATTGTATCTGGCTCTTACAGATCTCTTAAAAGTATTATTTAATCTAGAGTAATCCTTTTTCTTATCCCCCACAAAACTTGACTTGAGTCACAGACAGGCATCCTACAGAAAGTGCCACTTCTGGGTTTGTCTGGTTGCTTCCCATAGCATTCAGCATGTTGCTCTGTCCTTTGTATTTTCTTTGAAGTAGAAGGTGAGCCTGTCAGCTTCATCCATGCAGGCTCCACAGCTTTGGGAGGAGTGCATTGCGAGGATGATGTGTTGTTTTTGTTGCCCTGCATCAGAGGGCCGACAGCCCAATCCCCCCACGTGCAGTTATATTTGTCCCCTTGCCAGTAGGAGGGCATCTGTGTGGTAGCATTGAATGTTCATTTGCTCATCACCAATTTTCCTGCTGATTTTAGCATTTAGCGACAACCCTCGACTAAAGAAAGAATTACACTAGGAATATGAAACTATATTTTTAAAACCTATAATTTCTTTTACATTTGTTGACTGACATTTTCTGTAGGGATTTTTCACCATAGTGGGATTAGTAGATTATCATGAAATACAGAGTCCTTTAATTGCCTCTTTTCAAAGTAAGGAGTTGTTTAATATCTACCTTAGAGGAGATGTGGGAAGAATTTAAGCACTTTTAAAAAATACTGTGGTTGTGGGATGAGGGGGGCTCAAGATGGAGGGGATATGTGTGTGTGTGTGTGTGTGTGTGTGTGTGTGTGTGTATGGTTATGGTTGATTCGCGTTGTATGACAGAAACCAACACAACATTGTAAAACAATTATCCTCCAGTTACAAGATTTTTTAAAATGCTATGGTCACTGCAATATGATTTCTTGAGCACTTCCAGTGTATCAGGCTCTATGTAAAGGCCTCATGTAGTCTAATTTGTATGGCAGCACAGTGAGGTCATAGAGATAGAAAACGGAAATCATAAGAAGCTGAATAACTTGATACAGTTATTTGTGTGGGAAGTAACAGAGAGAGAATTCAAACCCAAATGGGTCTGCATCCAAAATAAGTGAGTTATTCCTCTTAGGAATTTTTGTTGCACTTTACTTAAAAGCCAAAGTCTGTTTGTAATGATATTTGGAATATTTCCCAGTTCTTAAAAACTAGAAATGGATATTATGCTTAATAATTCTCAAGAGGTCTCTTACCTCTCCCCCTTCAATTTTTTAAAATATTTTTTTATAGTGTGAAGAAAACACAAATCTTCAGGATACTACCCGCTACCTCAAACTTCCTTTTTCCAAGGGCATTCTCCTTGGGACTAATAATCAAGCCATGAAGGCCACAAAGGAGTCTTTTTGGATAACATCTTTTCTCTGTTCCACAAAGCTCACACAAAACGGTAATGTATAATACTGTTTTATTTGAAAGTCCCTATATTTAAGTACTCATGTGAATTTTAGTTGGATATTCTGTAAACATCAGTTTTATGTTTAAGAACTTTGCACTAGAAAAATTGTTGTTGATCCTTCTGTTTGTGGTTTGTATAGTTTAAGGACTACAGAATTATCCTAGTATTGGAACCCAATACTCAAGTCCTCAAATAAACCATCAAAACCCAGCTGCTTTAAAAAAAAAAAAAAGGTGAAGATTACCACCACCTTAATCTCTCTTGCTTCATAAACTGTGCTAATTGCAGGCTTCAGAGTAAATGCTGTTTTCTGTTTAATTAGATGGATATTAGTTTTCTATTCTAGCATTACTTTTTATGTCAGTGATTGTTTAGAAAATTATGATTAAGAAAGCAAGCTCTTCTCCTTGGCAAATTGTTCTGAAAGCATTGTCTGTAATGAAGTAAAATAAATATTTTTGAATTCTTCATGATCGCCATGTAAGGCTTCTGGAAAGCATCTTTCCAGTTCCTGAATGCCATATAATAAAATTAGTTTCATTCTGTTGAAGACAATCACTTTATAATAAGGCATGTCTCTTCCTTGACTTTAGGATTAGGTTACATTCTTTTGATAAGCCCGTGGTAACTTGAATAAGATAAATAGAATATGCATTTACTACACCTAACCTGCAAAGCATCATGGGGCTTCCCAGGTGGCTCAGACGGCAAAGAATCTGCCTGCAATGCTGGAGATGCAGGTTCAGTCTCTGAACCAGGAAGATCCCTTGGAGTAGGAACTGGCAACTCACTCCAGTGTTCTTGCCTGGAGAATTCCGTGGACAGAGGAGCCTGGTGGGCTACAGTCCATGGGGTCGCAAAGAGTCAGACATGACTGAGCATGCACACACCACCATCACCACAAAACATCTAAGAAAGAAGTTCTTTTTTCTGTGTCATACAGGTTAGCCCAGCCTACACTAAACAAGCTCAGAACACTTACAGTAGCTTACAATCGGGCAAAATTATCTAACACAGAGCCTATTTTATCATAAAATGTTGAATGCCTCGCATAACTTACTGGATACTGTACTGAGAGTGAAAGACAGAATAATTGTATTAATAACCATATTGTTTCTTTACCTTCATTATCACTTGGCTCTCTGGGATCTGAGGCTCAATGCTCAGCATCATAGGAAGCTGTTGTACTGCATGTAGCTTACCCAGGAAAAGATCTGAACTCAAAAATTGAAGTATAGTTTCTAAATCACTTTTGCACCCTTGTAGAGTCAAAAGTCTGAAGTCAAACCATAGTAAGTCAGGGCTCTGTATTGTTAGGCAAAAAACGCTCCTGTGCTTAAACTTTTTAGTGTTATTAGTTCTTTCTTCTGTGTCATATAGTAAGAAATACATATCTTTTCTCAGAACATGGAATGAGAAAAGAAGCAAATTTTGGCATTATTATGACCACTTTTAATGATACCATCCAATTTGTCAAACAGTGCTACTGTATTTATGTAGGACCTTGGCAAATTATTTTTTTTACATTTATATTGGGTTTCATTTCTCCCCCTCCAGAGATATTTTTGGAGACATATTTAAAAAAATAAACTATGTAATTTATTTTTAGTAAATTTGATTGAAGGTAGCTATTGCTGAATTAGGTCATTACACCAGACTATCAGTATTCAATGGTTAATGATATTAATTAAATAAAACCTTCATTGACAGAATTCTGTAATGACTATACAGCATTTACCAAATCTCAGGCATTTTTTGTGTGTGTGAAGAGCCTAACCCCATAGAGATTGTGAAAATAATAAAATCAACGTTATTGACTCCCTTAGGTGTTATTGTCATTCATCCTATATGGATGAGTTGTGAGTCTCTAAAGAATCTGGTTCATATTTAACTCTCTGTCTCCATTAGATTATTTTCAGCTGGTATTAGTTGTCAGTTACAGCTGTAGTAATTACTATAAACTTATTGGCTTAAAACAACAATAATTTATTATCTTATAATTTTGGAGGTAGAAAGTCTACAATCTTATTCCCTAGGCTAAAATCAAGGTGTTAGCAGGGCCACATTCCCTCTTGAAATCTCTAGGAGGGAATCCCTTTATCTACCTTTTCTAGCTCCTAGGAACCACCTGTATTCCCTGGCTACAGGCCCCTTTCTCCATCTTCCAAGACAGCAACAAAGCATATTCAGATCTCTCTGACTCTGATCATCTTTCATCTTTTAAGGATCCCTGTGATGAGAGTGCTCTCACCAAATCATCCAGGATAATACCCCATTTTAAAAATCTTTAACTTAATCACACCTATAAAACTCTTTTGTCAGTTAAGATAAATCCATGGATTAGAATATAGACATCTTTGGGGGCCATTATTCTTCCAAAGATATAAACCTAACAATAGATTCTCTGCCATGAAAACATTTGGCCCTGCCTGCTTAATTATTCCTAGTTCTAGGGTTTAGGCTGTTAGAATTGTGAACATAAGACAGAGGGAAACAAATCCTGATAACTAGAAGCTGCTGCTCTGTAAAAGCAGAGAACATTTTTCAAGTAAATAAACTTCACGAAGTCATTAAACATCTAGCTATATAGAAAGCAATGCTTGACACATTATTGAAGACTAATAAATGCTTAATTACCATTGTGACTTTGATTAACCTTGTCAATGTTGGACAGCTCAAAATGGGGCAAGAAATGAATAGTGTGTTTAAAGACATGGGACAGAGGAAGGAAGGAAGTTCTTTTCTCTGAAATTTACATGCTAGACACATGTCTCTGCGTAGAAGTATTCCACTTCCAAATGGGAATTAAATTTTTTTGTATTCATTTTACTCGACTTGGAAAATATACAAATCCCATTTCCATTACGATTGGGCATTTAGTAAATGATGTGGTCTCTAGGACAGTTTCCTAGAGCAGATTTGCATTTCAGGATTTCTAGTGTGTCTTTCTCCACACATTCTGTGTGTTCCAGTGTCATTCTTAGCATAGTGAGGCTAGTGCACTGGCTGGGCTGGACATCTGTGGTTGCCAGATCAAGGAAATATTTTAAGTTTCTTTAAAGTGGGGATCAGAAAAAGAATCACTTTACTTGTTTGTTAGCTTCCTTGGACTGTTACAAACAACTTTTTAAAACGTTAAGAAAAAATGAAAACAGTGCTTAAATTCATTCTAACATTTGTGCCAATGCTGACTGCTCCATATCCCCTTCTCCCCCCAATAATGGATGGTTTATTCAGTCTCTTCCTGAGATTGTGGTTTGAAAAAAAAAGTAGGGATCAGGTCATCCACCTATTTTAAAGCCCTTGGCAGATCAGGCATACAGTCAGTACACACTTAATTGATAGTTGAATGGAATGTATAAAATTCTCATTTTCAGTAATAGGTCCTAGCTGCAAATTTGCAATGGATGTATCGTCAGATGGCTAAAATAAAGACCTAAGAGATGATAATTTTGACTTGATTCTGAGTACATGGCATACATGTTTAATTGTGTCCAGATGGACAAAGTATAACACTTTATTCTCCTTTTGGCTTCATTGGGAGCAGTCTAACAATTCCTCAGACTTCTTGCAGGAAAAATGAACAGCCCCATCCTGGACCATTGTCATCTGCTATCCGGCTCTGCTGATGACAGTCTTATTCGTTGTCCTCTACTGATGCCACTTTGCAGCCTGTAGAGCCTCCTTCTTCCTCTGCACAGGGTCCATCCCTCACGTTGAACACTCCTGCAAAGGCCTCATTGTAAAGGGCAGAGAGAGAGAAGGAGGGGACAGAGCTGGATGGGAGGGGGAGTGGGAAGTGAATGGCAGGGCAAATTGTAAAAGAGGGGCTGCCAGGGAAGGAGGCAGGCATCCTGAAGCTAGATGTGGGAAGTCGGAGCGGAGCAGCAGGCAGACCAGGAGAATCCTGGAGAACTTTCTTTGGTCAGCTGGTCTCACCCTGTAGAATCTCTCATCTAAATATAACCAATCATATTTTTAAATGTTTCAATCATACCTCCAGGGCATCTGAGTTAAACGTGAAAGTTCAACATTTTCAGGGTTTTCTGCTATAAAAATAATCATAAATTCCCTTTTCAATGTCAGTTTTTTGAAAAATTCCCTCATTTTTCTAATTCTAAATCCTCCCCCTCTTCTTCCCCCTATTTGTTTTAGAAAAATATTCCTATTTAGTGCTAAGTTTCCTACTTTGCCTTCCTTTGTGAAGTTTTTCCTTTGAAATTGGCTTTGGTGGAGGTTGCTTCTATTTCCTCTTGAGATTCTTACTTATGGTTTTTCCCTTTATTCACTGTGTGTGTTAGATGCGCCTTTGTTTCCAACTCTTTGCGACTCTATGGTCTGTAGCCCACCAGGCTCCTCTGTCCATAGGATTCTCCAGGCAAGGGTACTGGAGTGGGTAGCCATTTCCTTCTCCAGGGGATCTTCCTGACCTAGGGATCTTTATTTACTACGTCATGTTTTCTTTCTCATCATAACTACTTCCTTGATTTTTTTTGGATTATTTGTTATTGTGTTTGGTGTTTGCTTTTTTTTTCTGGTTTTTCTTGACTCTTGGCAAGTTGCATTCAAGTTTCTCCTGAAACAAGTGCTTTGAAGCAGAAAACTGCTCCTGGCTTCTCTAGTGGCTTCTCTAGTGTCTCAGCCCCACTGGCACCAGGAGAATAGACCTGCCAGGTTCCCCTGCCCTGGGCACATCCTGCTTCCATGAGCCTTGTCAGTTGTTACTGCTGTCATTGGCCTCCAATGCCACAGACTCCTTGTTCCCTTTGGAGACCAGTGAAGATGGGCACCATGTGCAGGAGCTTCTGCCCAGGAAGGAGGAGGAAAGGATTTATTCCCTCACCAGTGAAGAGGTTCCCTATGGACTCTGCTGGACACAGGGCTCACATGTTGTCAGGTCAGAAAGAAAAGGGAATTAAAGAGCTGGGACCTGCTCTTCCCAGAGTCTAGGGTGGAAGATGATCACAGAGTCCAGGAATTGGCCCTGTCAGGTCCAAGGGCTCATCTGCTGGTCTGACAGTGGACTAGACTTGTCATCATTGTATGGTTTCCCAGGTGTCTGAGTGGTTAAAACCTATCTGCCAGTGCAGGAGACACAGGTTCGATCCCTGGGTCAAGAAGACCTTCTGGAGGAGGGCATGACAACCCAATCCAGTATTCTTGCCTAGAGAATTCCATGGCCAGAGGAGCCTGGTGGGCTACAGTCCATAGTGTTGCGAAGAGTTGGACCCGATTAAAGCAACTTGACATGGCATGGCATGGCATCATTGTGCAGGAACCTTCTAGTCATGCCAGGTTTGGGTCACATTGTCAAGAAGACCTTCATTGCCAAATGGAATTGGTTGCTTGGCAGAATGCTATGTCTTGGGAGCAGAAAAATGAATCAAATGGGTTCCCAGCCCACAAGAATCTCTCAGTTTAATTGGAGGAGGCAGAAAATTCTCCAGCCAGTACTTAGCAGCTGCCTGCTGTGTGCCTGCTCTTTTCCAGTGCTAGCACTAAGTTAGGGCCAAGCTCAATGTGGTTTTTTTTCTCTTGGAGTTTACAGTCTTTGGGCAAATACAAGTAGCCTGAGAAGTGAAGGATAAGCAAGAGTTTGTCAGTCAAGGGCACTGGGAAGGGAGGAAGAGAATACACTGTAATAAATGCCATCTTAGAGGGTTAGTTGGAGTCTGGGGGAGCCTGCCGTTTGGGTGACCAGGTGGCAACATATTAAAGAATTCACTGTTTACCAGTTAGAACACTTTCCTGTGAGAGCCTGTCCTCTATCAAGGCAACTAATCTTCCTTTTCTATTTGGATAGGTGATATGCTTGATCTTTTGAAATGGAGAACCCACCCAGACAAGATCACAGGCTGTCTCTCTAAATTAAAAGAAATCGATGGCTCCGAGATAGTAAAGGTAAATGCATCCTGTTATCCTTCTCTTAGAAATTTGTGTGATAAAGAATATTTAGAGGGGAAAGACAGAGGATATTTTACTGATGCTTTTACTTCTTTATCTAACAGTTTCTGCAAGATACACTGGATACCTTATTTGGAATTTTAGATGAAAATTCCCAAAAATATGGGTCTAAAGTGTTTGATTCATTGGTGAGTTTATATTAACTTTATACCTTAATTTTGTCTTTAAATCTTTACTTTCGTAAGACCATTTTAGGAATGTGCGCTTAGTAGAATGAGCTCACTTGAAAGGAAATCTTCCCAAACCAAAAAAAGAAAAGAGAGAAAAAAAAGGAAAACAACAACAAACAAACAAAAAAGAAACCTTCCCACTCCCTCTGCCAAAAAAGTCTTGGTTTGCATTCAGTTTTATAAAACTCTTATTTTGTTTCGTTTTAGGTTCACATAATCAATTTGCTGCAAGATAGCAAATTTCATCATTTTAAACCTGTAATGGACACTTACATTGAGAGTCATTTTGCTGGGGCACTTGCATACAGGTAAGGTCCTTTATCTTGTAATTGGTTTAGAAACGCTTTCTTTTGAACTTCTTAAAGCAGAACCAGTTATATAGGAAAATTTAAAAGAGAATGTAGGAAGAAATGAAGCACAGCTACTCAAGTGTCTCTTGAGACAGTATCTTCCTTTTTCACACATCTGTTTTTGATGGCTGAAACTCATTTTGATTTAAAAAGGTTGGGGGACGGGGTTGGGGGGGCGGAACTTCCTGAGTTCTAGTCCTGAAACCTAAAATATAATGTTTTCTTCTTGCCTCTGTTTCACTTGATCTTCTCTGGTCTAAAACACCTGGTTATTTCATTTTGACAGTCAAGAGCCCCATTTAATCATCACACTCCTTGGTAATTATGCTGCTGCTGCTGCTGCTAAGTCCCATCAGTCGTGTCCAACTCTGTGAGACCCCATAGACAGCAGCCCAACAGGCTCCCCCATCCCTGGGATTCTCCAGGTTAGAACGCTGGAGTGGATTGCCATTTCCTTCTCCAGTGCATGAAAGTGAAAGACGAAAGTGAAGCTGCTCAGTCATATCTGACTCTTAGCGACCCCATGGACTGTAGCCTACCAGCCTTCTCCATCCTTGGGATTTTCCAGGCAAGAGTACTAGAGTGGGGTGCCATTGCCTTCTCCGTGGTAATTCCAGATGTCTTTAAGACAGAAATATAATGGGAAAACAGCCTTTGCCATCATACCATTTTAAAGTCCTTTGTTCATTCATTTGTTAATATTTATTGAGTGCCTCCTACATGCCAGACACCAAGCTTTGTGCTGATTGTATGAAGAGCTGGCCCATGGATGCAAGGACTTCGGTTATTAGACTCTATCCTTTATTACCAGCTGCCATTTTAACTGCTGCTCCTTTCTTATCAGTGCAGATAAGGCAAGCAAGACTAAAAGTGAATGAATAATGACATGCTGTAGCTGGTACCTGCCTACATGTAGCCTAGAAAATAACAACTCCCCTCTTTCTGTCCTATGGGTGACATCTTCCTGGTCATGGGCCTGCTTAAGTACAGCCCTGAAATGTACCCCAACATTCCATCTCCCCATTCCACTGCTGTCATTGCTATTCTGTCACTTTTTTTTAATTTATAATTGTTTTTTTTTTAACTAGGGGATAATTGCCTTTCAATGTTATATTAGTTTCTGCTGTACAGCAACGTGAATCAGCTATATGTATACATAAATCCTCTCCCTAGCCTCCCACCACCAGCCCCCATCCCACCCCTTTAGGTCATCAAAGAGCACTGAGTTGAGCTCCCTATGTTATACAGCAGCTGCCAGTGTTTTTATCTTATACACTAAACACCTATGGGAATGTGCACGCAGTCATCTATTCCCAGAGGTGCGTTAAAGGGGCCTGGAATCAGGGCTTTGCCCTTTTTCCCCATCTGTGTGCTGTATAAAAGATAGTAGGTAACCAGGTAAGTATTTCATCCAGTTCTTTTGGTTGTTTGCTTCCATAGCCTAGTAAGATTACACCTCTGATGTTTAAGTGAATGGGGTCATTTTTGCAAGACTTGACCTTCTACCGACATGAGTTTTTCAGAGGATGAAATGTTTGAGCAAGGATAGTTTTGCCCTTACCTAACAGTTTGGGCCCTTGTGTGAGGGGTCACTGTTCCAAGTGACACTGTTACTGGAAACTAGAAAACAGTGGTGTAATGTCTAAATTTCAGATTAGCCAGGAATGCAGCTAATCAGTTCTAATAAGACAAATAAGGCCCATGGAATCTTCTTGGGCCAGAATCATGACCACTCATCCTCAAAAGTAGCGTTCCCATCAGCATCTACTGACTGGAACAACCATGAATTCTCCTCAGACAGAGAAAATTTTAAAAAATTGCATTTTCTAGATACCAAGAACTGGCCAGTGCTAAAGGTCACGTGACTGCAATCTTGAGAATTTGAGACGTGGAGGTTAATTCAGTTTTTGTTTCTTAAAACAATAAAACTTCCTGAAATTACTTGGAAAAAATAAAACTTGGCTTTTCTGGAAATTACTAGGGCATGCTCTGATGGTAAGCCTCATTCCTTCCCACAGGTCAGAGAATTGCCTTGTTAAGTCCATGGGGTGTGATTTGAAATCAGGAGGTGGTATCTTCACCCTTCCCCACACCTCCTTTTGCCTCCAGATAAATATTTCATCCAAATTAGGATTTCACTGGGGAGGAAACCCTGATTAGCAGTTGTCCGAGACTGACCAGGGCAGTCAGATTCGACACTCCCCTGGCTGGAGTCCTTTCTTGTGTTCACCCATTGGAAGCATGGCCAGAAGCAGCAGGGCTCATGGAATATGTCCAGATTGAAAGGAATCTCACTGGGAGGAAATGTTGTTTCTCTCTTCAGCTTCAAAAAAGGGGTAATGATGGTGATATGCCAACTTTGTAAAATTATCATAACAGTTTGACAGAAACATGAGAACTGATGGAAAATGATGCCTCCTTGTGATAAAAATAAGCGCTTGATTTGTTGGCTTCTAATTGAGAGTGAGACCAACTGTACCTTCTGCACATTTCCCCTGTATTTTAGAGATCTCATCAAAGTACTCAAGTGGTATGTGGACCGGATCACAGAAGCGGAGAGACAAGAGCACATCCAGGAGGTGCTGAAGGTAATGACATGCTGTGGATAGCACATCACAGCCCAGCAGTGCTGCTGCGTGGTGATGCCTAAGCAAATTGGCTTCCTCTACACAGGCAGTAATCGCTGATGATGTATCACTGACATTCTAGTTCAGTGATCTTAATCAGTTTGTGGCTGCTCCGGAGATGATGAGATTTGAAAAGAACTTTGCCAGACTCGCCCACTGGAACCTCCCTGGCGTTAAATCCTTACTCCTCCAGGCTCTGCACACTTGAAATCTAGAAGGAAGGGTTGAGAAGACAAGACTGCAGATGAGCAGTTAAGCTTAGCAGTCCCCTGTTCTTGCTTCTACCACTCTGACAGAGACCATCTGAGAACCATTTGTTGTCCATTTTAAGGGCTTCCCTGGTAGGTCTGCTGGTAAAGAATCCATCTGCAATGCAGGAGACCCCGGTTCAATTCCTGGGTTGGGAAGATCCCCTGGAGAAGGGATAGGTTCCCCACTCCAGTATTCATGGGCTTCCCTGGTGGCTCAGACAGCAAAGAATCCACTTAGCAGGAATCATAATGAGGAAACCTGAGGTTTTATGGGGTCTCGTGGTTTAACACTGCCCGTATCTCTGGACCCTATGAGCTCTGTATATATGAAAGTGTTGTTACCTTTCTTGCAACATGTTTATAAAGAATCTACCAATAGATTCTTTTTTAAATTAATTAATTGATTTTAATTGGAGGGCAGTTACTTTGCAATATTGTGATGGTTTTTGCCATACATCATCATATGTGTCCCCCACATCCTGAACCCCTCTCCTACCTCCCTCCCATCTGTCGGTAGATTCTTAAGAGGATTGTGCAGTAATGGCCTTGGCAGCCTTTTGATTTCTGTAATTGAGTACATAGTATTTGATGTCAGTAGATAAAAGTAAACAGGTGTACATTCTAAAAAACAAGCATTTCACTCATTACAAATTTGTCATCTAGGGCTGATTGAAGGTAAAATGCAAGTGGCAAGAAAACCTACCAGCAAAGCAGAATTATTTTTGAAAAACAGACCATCTCAGGTGTATATGAGTTCCCAATCTTGAAAACTCCCCCTCCCACCTCCCACTCCACATCAACTCTCTGGATCATCCCCGTGCACCAGTCCCAAGCATCCTGTATCCTGAACCGAATATAGACCAATGCTTTGATGAAAANACCTACCAGCAAAGCAGAATTATTTTTGAAAAACAGACCACCATATCTTTGTTAATTATATTAAAAAAAAAATCATCTGAGGATCAAAAACATTTAATGTTCATACCTCTTTACGAATTACATAGAACTTAAAAATTATCTATACTTTTCCTCTCATTAGGTATTAGAGAAAAACAGCTCTTTCGCTGTGAGTAAATACTGTTCAAAAATCACACGGGGCCTTAGTATTTAAATCAATAATTTAAAAGTCTAATGTTGTACTATAGTTTTGGGTTGTGTCACTGTTAAATAAATACCTTTGATTTTCTTTGAAGCTAACTTTTTAAAAATTTTGTTTTAAGGCCCAAGAATATATTTTTAAGTATATTGTTCAGTCTCGAAGGCTGTTTTCCCTTGCCACCGGAGGACAGAATGAGNTATTTAAATCAATAATTTAAAAGTCTAATGTTGTACTATAGTTTTGGGTTGTGTCACTGTTAAATAAATACCTTTGATTTTCTTTGAAGCTAACTTTTTAAAAATTTTGTTTTAAGGCCCAAGAATATATTTTTAAGTATATTGTTCAGTCTCGAAGGCTGTTTTCCCTTGCCACCGGAGGACAGAATGAGGAGGAATTTCGCTGCTGTATTCAGGAACTACTCATGTCAGTTCGTTTTTTTCTTTCACAAGAAAGCAAAGGATCTGGAGCATTATCTCAATCACAGGTAATTGTTTTTTCATCTCTGCTGAATAGAGGAAAAAATGAGTCCAATTTATTTATTTTTACATGGCCGCCTAAGTGAATATTTTCTCCATCAGCATTTCATAGCTCCAGGTTATATTTGTAGCTTAACTGACTTGGACTGGCCTTTTAAAAAGTCCCCCAGCCTCTGAGCACCAGCAGAGCAAAAGTTGGTAATGTCTTCCTTTGGACTGTTACCACCTTGAATGGAGAGCCTGTTGGTTTGCCTAGGCCTCCATTCCAGTTTCTAGAACTCACACTGATGATTGGAGACACCCTGTCAATGTCACCTGTGGGGAGGTATTTTTCTCTAGCTAGTTTGCTACTGGAAGGACTGATGCTGAAGCTCCAATCTTTTGGCCACCTGATGTGAAGAGCTGACTCATTGGAAAAGACCCTGATTTGGGCAAGACTGAGGGCAGGAGGAGAAGAGGGTAACAGAGGATGAGATGGTTGGATGGCATCACTGGCTCAATGAATAGGATTTTGAGCAAACTCCAGAAGATAGTGAAGGACAGAGAAGCCTGATATGCTGAAGTCCATGAGGTCACAGAGAGTATTGTTTTGAGCGACAAAAACAACAATCTGCAGTTGTTTCCCCGAAGCCTGCCTTTTTTTTTTTTNTTAGCAGGAATCATAATGAGGAAACCTGAGGTTTTATGGGGTCTCGTGGTTTAACACTGCCCGTATCTCTGGACCCTATGAGCTCTGTATATATGAAAGTGTTGTTACCTTTCTTGCAACATGTTTATAAAGAATCTACCAATAGATTCTTTTTTAAATTAATTAATTGATTTTAATTGGAGGGCAGTTACTTTGCAATATTGTGATGGTTTTTGCCATACATCATCATATGTGTCCCCCACATCCTGAACCCCTCTCCTACCTCCCTCCCATCTGTCGGTAGATTCTTAAGAGGATTGTGCAGTAATGGCCTTGGCAGCCTTTTGATTTCTGTAATTGAGTACATAGTATTTGATGTCAGTAGATAAAAGTAAACAGGTGTACATTCTAAAAAACAAGCATTTCACTCATTACAAATTTGTCATCTAGGGCTGATTGAAGGTAAAATGCAAGTGGCAAGAAAACCTACCAGCAAAGCAGAATTATTTTTGAAAAACAGACCATCTCAGGTGTATATGAGTTCCCAATCTTGAAAACTCCCCCTCCCACCTCCCACTCCACATCAACTCTCTGGATCATCCCCGTGCACCAGTCCCAAGCATCCTGTATCCTGAACCGAATATAGACCAATGCTTTGATGAAAAAATAAAAATTAAAATTAAAAAAAAATAAAAATAAAAAAATATAAAAAATAAATTTAAAAAAAACCAGACCATCATATCTTTGTTAATTATATTAAAAAAATCATCTGAGGATCAAAAACATTTAATGTTCATACCTCTTTACGAATTACATAGAATTTAAAAATTATCTATACTTTTCCTCTCATTAGGTATTAGAGAAAAATAGCTCTTTCGCTGTGAGTAAATACTGTTCAAAAATCACACGGGGCCTTAGTATTTAAATCAATAATTTAAAAGTCTAATGTTGTACTATAGTTTTGGGTTGTGTCACTGTTAAATAAATACCTTTGATTTTCTTTGAAGCTAACTTTTTAAAAATTTTGTTTTAAGGCCCAAGAATATATTTTTAAGTATATTGTTCAGTCTCGAAGGCTGTTTTCCCTTGCCACCGGAGGACAGAATGAGGAGGAATTTCGCTGCTGTATTCAGGAACTACTCATGTCAGTTCGTTTTTTTCTTTCACAAGAAAGCAAAGGATCTGGAGCATTATCTCAATCACAGGTAATTGTTTTTTCATCTCTGCTGAATAGAGGAAAAAATGAGTCCAATTTATTTATTTTTACATGGCTGCCTAAGTGAATATTTTCTCCATCAGCATTTCATAGCTCCAGGTTATATTTGTAGCTTAACTGACTTGGACTGGCCTTTTAAAAAGTCCCCCAGCCTCTGAGCACCAGCAGAGCAAAAGTTGGTAATGTCTTCCTTTGGACTGTTACCACCTTGAATGGAGAGCCTGTTGGTTTGCCTAGGCCTCCATTCCAGTTTCTAGAACTCACACTGATGATTGGAGACACCCTGTCAATGTCACCTGTGGGGAGGTATTTTTCTCTAGCTAGTTTGCTACTGGAAGGACTGATGCTGAAGCTCCAATCTTTTGGCCACCTGATGTGAAGAGCTGACTCATTGGAAAAGACCCTGATTTGGGCAAGACTGAGGGCAGGAGGAGAAGAGGGTAACAGAGGATGAGATGGTTGGATGGCATCACTGGCTCAATGAATAGGATTTTGAGCAAACTCCAGAAGATAGTGAAGGACAGAGAAGCCTGATATGCTGAAGTCCATGAGGTCACAGAGAGTATTGTTTTGAGCGACAAAAACAACAATCTGCAGTTGTTTCCCCGAAGCCTGCCTTTTTTTTTTTTGGCTACACTGTGTGAGCAGTTCCCCAACCAGGGATGGAACCCAATCCCAGGAATGAGACTGGTGAGGCCTAACCACTGGACCGGCAGAGAATTTCCTTGTGCTGTATTTTAATCCATGCACATGAGGCTCATTGTACTGGTCTCGGCTAAACTGCATGCTGTTTTGTTTTCAGTTGACCCTAATCATCCTGGGAGTTATTTTCTATCACCAGTGCTCAGCGGTTGCTGCCAAAGTATATTACCAGGAGTAGTTCTCATGTTTTGTTTAAGAACAGGATTGATCTACTTTTCAAATAGTGTGCTGAGAGATCATTCTGAATATCTTTCTCTATACTTTCTTAATACTTCTTGTACCTGTTTAATTCTAATAACTTGATTTAAAAACCTGTCAGATGGAGAAGCAACTTCTTTATTACTCTCCCCTGGAGACTTGAGACTTACAATCACTGTGAATTTGGATACAAAAAGGGATATTAGGAGACTAGATCCCTAGGAGTATTGTTGTAACTTGGTGGTGTTTGCCATTTGGAAGGCATTATATATAAAGGCAAAACACTAGAAATGGACAACCCCCCTCCAAAATAATGCCGTGTTTTTCTGAGTACTTGGGGAGCTGTTCTTGTTACTTTCTTCTTTGCAGAGGTGGACTTATCTTCCATCTGGGTAAGGATGTTATTTAGTCACTAAGTCATGTCCGACTCTTCTGCGACCCCACAGACTATATACCAGGCTGCTCTGTCCATGGGATTTTCCAGGCAAAAATACTGGAATGGGTTACCATTTCCTTCTCCAGGGGATCTTCCCAACTCAGGGATCAAACCCGTGTCTCCTGAATTGTAGGTGGATGTTTTTACCACTGAGCCACCGGGGAAGGCCCTGAGTAAGGATACAGGCTCTTTTATTATTATTTTGGCTTCTCTTGTTACTAATACAATCACTGAACTTTAGGAGACTTGCCAGAGATCTCAATGTCAACTTGCCAACTAATCAAACCTTACTTATCAGCTGGTGATATTTGAAAAGGATATTACAACAGGCTAACCATATATCCTTTAGATCAAAATTCTCAAAAGTTCACTACTTTTATAAAAACTGTTGAAAATTTCAGCTTTCATTTTGAGATTTTTCTTTAAAAAAAAAAAAGAAAAACCTCTGTCAAGGATATAACATACCTAATTCATAACTGAAAAATATTCTACTCTCACGAGTAACCTTAAGTCGTGGTTTCTCAGATGAGAATGTCTTGCTATGGACTCATGAGATTTTTTTTCTTCTTTAAAGTTAGAGAACATTCTTTTACCTTAGTTATGTTATGCTGAATCCTAACCATCTCTCTGAGAGATTTGGGCTCTGAGGTACAGCCATGATATAGCACAGCTTCCTTTTCTATATTTAACCTCCAACTGCTCCTGATTCTCTAAATTCTTCCCCTCCATCAGGATAGTGAAACAACTGGGACTTCCCTTGGGCATGCAGTGGTTAAGACTTCACCTTCCAGTGCAGGGGTGTGGGCTGTGTCCCTGGCTGGGGAAGTAAGATCCCAAATGCCTTGGGGCATGGCCAAAGAAAAATTAAAATATTAAATTTTTTTTTAATAGAGACACTTTCGCACCTTCAAAGAATCATATTTGACTCTTCTTTTTTGACTATTAGCTTTTTATCAGGAGGTAATATATAAAACTTGTACATAGTTTCTTAGTTTGGTGCTAAGAGAAAATTTATATAAAGAAGTGGTTTTCTTCATTAAGCAGGGAGGACTTTGTCCCTCTATATTTTAGGGGGAAGGAGAATTTTAACCACTTCTTCCCATTCCAACTCCCCCTTTGACCCTACACTTTCATAGCTCTATCTTCTGAGATGGAAGGTGTCACTAATCTGATTGATCCAATATGTTAGGTTTCTATCACTGCACAACAAATGATCGTGCTGGTGTTAAATGACACCCATTTATCAGGTCAGATTCTGTAGATCAAAAGATGTGTTTGGATTTTTGGCTTATGGTCTCCTGTAGCCGAAAGCAAGCTTTGATGGGTTACCTGGAGGCTCTCGGGAGGAATTCACCTTCTAGATCTTTCAGACTTTGGACAGGAATCAGTTTCCTTATGAGTGAGAGTCCCATTTCCTTGCTGTCTGTCAACCAGAGGTGGGGAAGGAGCTCTTAGCTCCNGCTGGGGAAGTAAGATCCCAAATGCCTTGGGGCATGGCCAAAGAAAAATTAAAATATTAAATTTTTTTTTAATAGAGACACTTTCGCACCTTCAAAGAATCATATTTGACTCTTCTTTTTTGACTATTAGCTTTTTATCAGGAGGTAATATATAAAACTTGTACATAGTTTCTTAGTTTGGTGCTAAGAGAAAATTTATATAAAGAAGTGGTTTTCTTCATTAAGCAGGGAGGACTTTGTCCCTCTATATTTTAGGGGGAAGGAGAATTTTAACCACTTCTTCCCATTCCAACTCCCCCTTTGACCCTACACTTTCATAGCTCTATCTTCTGAGATGGAAGGTGTCACTAATCTGATTGATCCAATATGTTAGGTTTCTATCACTGCACAACAAATGATCGTGCTGGTGTTAAATGACACCCATTTATCAGGTCAGATTCTGTAGATCAAAAGATGTGTTTGGATTTTTGGCTTATGGTCTCCTGTAGCCGAAAGCAAGCTTTGATGGGTTACCTGGAGGCTCTCGGGAGGAATTCACCTTCTAGATCTTTCAGACTTTGGACAGGAATCAGTTTCCTTATGAGTGAGAGTCCCATTTCCTTGCTGTCTGTCAACCAGAGGTGGGGAAGGAGCTCTTAGCTCCTAGAGACCACTCACATTCCTTGGTGTATGGCCCCTCCGATCCTCAAAGCCAGGCACAGTTTATCAAATCTTTCTCATGCTTCAGATCTCTGAGTTCCCCCACCATGTGTCAGATAACACTTCTGCCTGGGAACAGCATCAGGGGACAGATTTCTTGGAGATCATCTTGGAACTCTGCCTACCGTGTCCAGAGCCAAGGATAGCCTTTGGACTGGAGTCTTGCCTTCAACACAAAAGTCTCAGTTTCCTTGATCCATTTTGGATTTTTTCCATGTGAGTTACAACTCAGCAATTTCTGTCTCCTGGAGGCAGAATAGGCCATCCCAGCAGTCCTTCCAGTTGGATCAGTAGACAGCTTTTCTGTAGAGTTGATACTGCTAGGAGGTTCATTTGGTCCTCCTGGCCTAAGCCCAGCCTGCTGATAATTCTTTCCTTGGGAGCAGGACAGAAGGCTAACTCAGCTGTCGGTAGTCCATTCCAAGGACAGCTCTCTACCCTGGGAACCCCAAGAAAAGAATGGTGGAAGGCATTGAGCCCTGAGACCCTGCCCCAAATTCCTATTAATTATCTTTTCTCTTTTTGTCTTGGATACCAGGAAGATCAAAACAATATCGTGTTTTTATTATTTGCAGTAAAAATCTTTAGCTTAGATACCTGTGCAAGTCTCTTTCTGCCCTCATCACAAGGTCTTTTTCTTCATCCTTTTTAATAATTGCATCTTACACTGCAGGCACAAATACCTTTTTGAAATAAAGAGGTATAAATTAAGAATTGACGCATACATTAAGGGATTTCTGAGGAACAGTTAGGTGACTTTTTAGTGATCAGAAAGCTGGCCTCATTTAATTTTTTTAAGCTTCATCTTATGACTCAGTTCTTTGCAAAGTGAAATGAAGGTTATATAAATATAGTCTTTACCGAAAAATACCTGGTTATTAATTTTAAAAGCATTCAAGCAGATCTATAATTTTTAAAAGTCAAAGGGAGAACATAGCTCTTGACCCTGGCACCTTGAACATTCTGATGGTTCTGACATCAGAAACAGGTCTCGGCTCTTCAACATATTTCTGTTACAGCTATATAGGTAGATACCAAAGTCCACAAATTTGAATTCAATTCTGTGTTTGAATCATCAGCACATGTAGACCTGACCCACTTTCTGCTGGTGTCAGATCTCATTGGTAAATCTGACAGCCGTTGAATCTCAGCATATTAGAAACATGTACCTCTTCCTCCACCAGGTGGTTGATCAATTTTTCTTTCCACTGCCCTCCTTTTGTGGAATTTTAAAAGGCTGAGTTTGTTTTGATATACAGTCTTAGCCCAATTTTTAAAGTATGCCCTTCAGAGTTTGATGTTAGCATCTTTTAAAAAATAATGATCAGGTTTCTTTATTTATGTAAACAATATTGTTCTTAATACACACAGTTTTGGATTTTCATTAGATCTTGAAGTAACCTGAGGGATTATGCTAATGATCTTGTCATTTTACAGGTGATGAAACTGAAACCTAGGGGATTAAAATGACTTGCCCAAGGTCACAGAGTTGATTAGAAGTCAAGCTAGTCCTACATATAATCATGCCTTCTGATGTCCTATGTTTTTTCTTTCATCATAAATTGAGTGTTTTAGGGAATTAATATGTTTGGCTTCTTAAAGGTAAATGAAATTTAAATGAGCACTTGAGAAAGCTTCTCCAAAAGGAATGAAACATAAATAATTACAATCTAGGTCTTCGCTGAGTATTCCTTCCATGTAATCACACTGCCTTCTGCTGAATCTAAGGGGGAGTTTTGTCCATCACTTTGCTAATGTCAGTTGTTTTACAGGATTTCCCAGTTTTTACTATGTTGTACCTTTGCATATTTTGAAAAATTGCTCCATTTTGGTATGCCTTTTTCCTCTAAATTTTGCCCTTTTAGTCTTCTTAGATTTAGGTACCAGAAGCATTTGACATTCTATTTCCTACCATCTAAAAATATTTGTCACAGTCTTAAACTCACTGACATTTTTATAGCTGATTTCTCAGGGCATATCTGGGAATTGACTTAAATTTCTTCTTTTAAAGGCTGTGTTTCTGAGCTCCTTCCCAGCTGTGTATTCGGAGCTGTTAAAGCTCTTTGACGTCCGGGAGGTGGCCAACTTGGTCCAGGACACCCTGGGCAGTCTGCCGACCATTGTGCACGTGGATGACGCCCTGCAGGCCGTTAAACTGCAGTGCATTGGCAAGACCGTGGAAAGCCAGCTCTATACCAACCCAGGTAAGGTGTTGGGTTTCTCAGATGAAAGAGTGTCTCTAGAAAGTCATTACTTACATTTTCTAGTCATAGGTTAGCAAAAGCAATTTAAAAAGGAAACTAAAAAGTTCTTTCTCAGAAGCATTGTGTATTTGGATGGTAGAATGAGTTTATTAAATAGTCAGACACAAAAGTATGGCTCTTAAAACTTTATTTCTGGAAAGAGTGAAAATTCTAATAATTAAATTGTTAATTCAGATCACAANGCAGGAGGAGAAGGGGACGACAGAGGATGAGATGGCTGGATGGCATCACCGACTCGATGGACATGAGTTTGAGTGAACTCTGGGAGTTGGTGATGGACAGGGAGGCCTGGTGTGCTGCGATTCATGGGGTCGCAAAGAGTTGGACATGAGTGAGTGACTGAACTGAACTGAAAAATCACTTTATAGGAATAGTCATTTGCACTTAGGAGTTTTGGAAAATGACCCATGCAACTCCAGTGATGAGAAGAGTAAATGTAAACACAATCTGAAATTAAAAGATTACAAACTCTTAAAACCAAGAGGGATGTTTAGTGAACTGTCAGGCCCAGAGAGGCAAACTTAACTCACAGAGAGACACACACCATGTTAGTGGCATAGCTGGTGTTCCAGATTAGTTTGGAGTGTGTTCCAGACCATCACCCCACCGTTTTACTTGCATCCCAGGTTCCCACTGCACTGCGGAGTCATGTATTCTTGGATAAGGTGTTAACATCTCTGTGCCTTTTGTTTTCTATGAAAGGTCATTCACTTAGATAAATTAGAGGCGGTCCAGGACTGACAAGCTCGCGTCCTTTTTTAGAACTCTTATTTTAGGCCACAATTTCCTGAGCACATTTTTTTTTTTTCCTTTAGGAAAAATCTGTGCTGGAGGAAATAGATGTGATAGTGGCCAGCCTGCTGGACATCCTGCTGAGAACCATCTTGGAGATCACCAGTCGTCCACAGCCATCTGGCTCCACCATGAGGCTTCAGTTCCAAGATGTCACGGTAAGGCCATGGTGCAAAAGTGCAGAGTTGTGCTTGTTAAAGCCTTAGTTCTTTGAGGGTGTGTTGCTGTAGGAATCTGGGGAATCTGAACTTGGGAGATGATCTGTGTACATTTCAAATGTATGTAAGTTTACCTTCGTTTTACCAGAGGATGAGAGTAAGATGCATGTTTGTTAAAAGAGCTTGGATTAAGATATTTCTAGTTGCAGAAAGGCCAAATTGGCCCAGTTTTTTTTTTCCCTCCCCATTTTGCCCAATTCAAGTTAATCTGTGGCTCTATATCCTCGTCTCCTTGATAACTATCCATTCTCTTTTCATTCATCAAATTGCTTGAGAAAGTTCGAACAGTGAAACAGACCAATAGCAGTCAAGGGTCCTAAGCTTTGATTGTGAATTTTTTGCTATGGCTAGTAAGGATCTTAATTTGGTGGCAGGTTGGTGGGGGAGGTCAGTTTCCTCAGCTATAAATTGTGGAAGTTTGACTCGGTGATTTTGAGATATCTTCAAGCTCCACTATTTTATGAATCTAATGTAACATGAGTTACAAATATTAAGACATAATTTATGTGATAGTTTATTTGTATATATTTATATGTGTGTGTGCAGAGAGAGAGGGAGGGATGGATGGGTACATAAATTTTCACATTTGAAACTCACATTCAGTTGAGCAGTGTGGGCTTTTTTTTTTTAAGGTCTGATATAGATCATTCTTCTAAATACCACTTGCAGATATGGCAGGAGATGCTATAGTTTTCATGGTTATTAACCAAAATGTCGGCCTTTTGCTATTATTTTTACAAATCGTGCACTATAGAACCACTATCATAAGAATGTTTGCCTAGATCCTGATGAAGATTTTTTTTTTCTTTTACTTAAAGAAATAAAGAATTTCCCAGGTGTCTCAGTAGTAAAAACCCCACCTGCCAATCCAGGAGGTGCAGGTTCGATTCCTGGGTCAGGAAGATCCCCTGGAGGAGGAAACAGCAACCCACTGCAGTATTCTTGTCTGAGAAGTCCCATGGACAGAGTGGGGTACAGATCATGGTGGTGCAAAAGAGTTGGGCAGGACTTAGGGACTAAACAACAAACAGCAACAAGATAGAAAGCCCACCCTGGCTGTCCTGCAGGATTGAATGCCTTAAGGATGACCATCTCTGCTTTCAGAGCTGAGATTTACCTGGTTCTTCCTGCCAAGCTCTGGGTTTGGGAAGCAAAGTTACTCAATTTCTTTTAAGAAACAAAGGTTAAAGATTGTATGAAAAAACTTCCTAATATATATAATAGTTGTACTGCCTCATTAAAGAAAAGAAGAGCAAGCTATTCTTATGATCTGGTGGAACTTCATGTGTAAAATGCCACCTACCTCATAGGGTTAGCTTTGTGTATTTGGCAACTCTTTGGTCCATAGTAAATGCTCAAAACATGCTGTTTTTTCTTAAAACCACTGGAGATCATTATGGGTTTGAAAGTTTGCGGGAGCTTGTTTTGAATTTTTTTGTTCTGTCTTCTCATGTTTTTCTGAAATTTTTATTTTGTGATAATTTGAGTCACATGCAGTTGTGAAAATAATACAGACATCCCATGCTCCTTTTATCCAGTTTCCCTAATGGTAACATCTTTCAGAACTATAGCACAGTATCACAACTAGGATATCAGCAGTAATGCAGTCAAGATGCAGAATATTCCACCACCCCAAGAATCCCGTCTTGCCCTGTTATAGCCAAACTCAATTCTCTCCCATTTTTACCTCCTTCTTAAGCCTGTCAACCACAAAATTTGTTCTCCTTTTCTTGTTATTTTGTCATTTTAAGAATGCTGTACTTGAGTCACTTTGCTGTACAACAGAGAATTGGTACAACGTTGTAAATCAACTATAATTTTTTTAAAAATTTTAAAAAGAATGTTATACAGGTAGAAACATACAGTACATAACTTTTGTGATTGGTGCTTTTTTTTTTCTAACTCAGCTTAATCCTCTAGAAATTCATCCAGGTCATTGTGTATGTGTATATATACATATATATAAATATATATATATTTTCCTTTTTCTTACTCAGTAGTTTTCATGGTGTAGATGTGCTATACCAAAGGCCATCTTGGTTGTTTCCAGATTTTGGCTGTTACTAACAAAGCTACTACAGACATTTGCATGCAAGTTTTTATGTAAGCATAAGTCTTCATTTCTCTAGGATAAATACTCCCAGGAGTATGGTTGCTGGATTGTATGGTAGTAGCCTATTTTGATTTTTATAAATGGCCTTGGAGAAGGCAATGGCACCCCACTCCAGTACTCTTGCCTGGAAAATCCCATGGACGGAGAAGCCTGGTGGGCTGCAGTCCATGGAGTCGCTAAGAGTCGGACACGACTGAGCGACTTCACTTTCACTTTTCGCTTGCATGTATTGGAGAAGGAAATGGCAACCCACTCCAGTGTTCTTGCCTGGAGAATCCCAGGGACAGGGGAGCCTGATGGGCTGCTGTCTCTGGGGTCGCACAGAGTCAGACACGACTGAAGCGACTTAGCAGCAGTAGTAGTTATCTATTTCCATAATGGGTATATAACTTTACATTCTCGTATATGCAGTGTATAATGAATGACACAATTACTCAGAAACTCATAAGTGTTTAGTGTTGTCGCTTTGGGGAGTGGGGAAGGATGGGGACACTCTGATAGGCTGGTTGTGGTATCTTATCGTGGTTTTGACTTGCATTTCCCTAATGATTAATGAGGCCAAACATCTTTTCACAAACTTTTTTGCCATCTATATATCGCTTTCAGTGGAAAGTCTTTTTATGTCTTTTCTCTTTTTTCTAATTGGATTGCTGTCCTTGGTTGAATATGTCATTTACAAATATTTTATCCCACTCTGTAGCTTGTTTTTTCATCCTTTTAACAGGGTCTTTTTGTTGTAGAGAAAAAGTTTTTAATTTTGATGAAGTCCAGTTTAGCAATTTTTCCTTTGATGGATCATGCTTTTGATGTCAAGTTTAAGAAATCTTTTTGTCTAGCCCTATATTCTGAAGGTTATCTCCTAGGGTTTTTTTTTCTTTTTCCCTAAAAGTATTCTAGTTTTATATGTCACATTAAAGTCTGTGAACCATTTTAAGTTGATTTTTATATTCATTCTGGCAGATAATTTTAACATCTCTATTATCTCAGTGTTGACATCTCTTGTCGTTTTTCGTTCAGTTTGAGATCTTCTTGTGTTTTTGTATGATGAGTGATTTTCAGCTGAAATCTGGACATTTTTGTATTATAAGACTCCAGATCCTATTTAAACTTTCTGTTTCACATGGCTTTATGTGACACTACTCAGCAAGGAAAAGGTTAGGATGCCAACTCACGATGGGCAGTTGGAGGCAGAAATCTAGGCTCCTTACCTTGGCTTCACTGACACAGATGAATGGTCGTGAAAATACCTGCCCCCTATGTGACTCTCCATTCTGGAGACATATGTTGGGGTACCCCATCATAGCCTTGTAAAGAGGGAAATCTGGACTCCCTATTTGGCTCTTGTAGGTTTGAAAACAGCCAGATTTTTGTGATGTTGAGCTACAGTAGAGAAGTGCCTGCTAAAAGTTTTGTCTTGTTAAACTTACCCTTTCCTGGTGCTTCGGCTTAAGAGAGCAGGCTTTCTGGGAGGTGCCGAGTGGAGGCAAGGGTGGGGGGTGGTGAGGGAGATTGTTGCAATTACTGTTATTTCAAGGAGGCCAGCTTCTTCAACTCCAGAGGCAGGATATCGGAGGCAAAAAGAAAACCCAGAGGATGCAGCACCCTGTCCTTCCTTGGGTCTGAGGTCTCTAGCGGGCCTGTTCTCTTTCCACTTTCCAGAGGCATCTTATTTGTTTTATATATAATGGAGGGGTTTTCGTTGTACTTGGCAGAAGGAATTGGGAAAAACATATATACTCCAGCTTCCCAAAAGCAGAAGAAAGTCTCCTTCATTTTGGTTTTGCTGGTGACATTTCAACTGCTTCCTGGCAATACAGCTCCAACACAGTCCTAAAATTATAATGGCCAACCAAACAAAATCACAGGAAATGCTCCATGTGGTCAAAGACTGCCCAAGGTCAAAAGCTAAAACACTTTGTCAGACTACTTTGTATCTATCAACAGGGTTGAAACTGCCAAATTTTTCTGGGCCATGCATGACCTGTAGGTCTTCACAGCATAGTGTTGTAGTTTAGTTGCTCAGTTGTGTCCGACTCTTTGCAACCCCTTGGACTGTAGCCCTCTAGACTCCTCTGTCTGTAGGATTTCCCCAGCAAGAATACTGGAATGGGTTGCTATTTTCTCCTCCAGGGGATCTTCCCCACCCAGGGACCAAACCTATGTCTCCTCCTTGGCCAGGTGCATTCTTCACCATTGAGTCACCTGGGAAGTCCTCATAGTATAATAATCAGTGCAAATTAAGAGACTTGAGAAGGCAGTAAGTGATGCTCATTGGTGTGTTTGGGTAGACGGGGTTTGTCTGGTTTGCTACAATTTTCGGAAAATCACATAAAGTGAAACTTTTCCCGCACATAGCTGTTTTGTGGCCCTTGCCATGTACCAAACCAAACTCTGGGTATGTGGGATGAAATTTGCAAGAAATGTGCACTTAAATAATTTGGTATTTTAGATTTTATAGATTTTATGCTTCAAGATAGATTTTTTCCAAGTCCTCAGGTAGACTTGTTCTGAATCCTACTCTGCCCTTTGATTACCTGTGCATGCTCTTGGGCAAGCTTCTGTTTAATTGCCTTTAAAACAGAGAAAGTAATTGTACTTAACATGAGTTTGAGGGTTTCATCAAATCTATAGAAGTGTTTAAGCAATTTCAGTACATTTTAGCCATTTGTAATTGTGGTAGCAACACCAGTCCATAATATTATTATTATTGTAGAAGTAGTATCTATGTTGTTATTGTTATTGAATGAATCGAGTTCAGCTGCTTCCCATTTATAAGATCAATTACACACTCACAAATGGTAGAAAAGAGAGATGCCTTTAATAAAAATGCCAGCCATCTGGGGAGATGGCGAACTCAGCATCCCCTAAAACCACCTCCAAAGATTCTGCTCAGCAGCAAAAGCTTTTAAAAGAAACAAGGAAGTAGCCTCAGTTCATCGTTGAGAGAGGCTGTCAGAATCACCACCATTCTTCAGCTGTGTGCAGACTTGTCCAACCCTTGGGATCGTCCTCTAGATGTTATCTTGTTCATACCGTTCGGTCACACATTTTGTTCAGATTACTGAAGGGAAAGCTAGAGAAGAGATCTGGTCATTTGTTCATTGCTTATTCTTCATTTCTGCTTCTTTGATCTACAGAAAGAATGGACCAGTTAGGCAAAGTATTGTGTGATTAAAAGATTTGAAAGGTGTATTGGGCTGGGGATGAGTAGAACATGAGGGTGCCTGGTTTAAAAGTTATAGTGTATCTCTGCTAAAGTGACAAGTAAAAGGGGCTTCCTGCTGAAGGCAGTTTCCTATAAGAGCTGCTTTATTGTTGTTGTTTATTATTGTTGTTCAGTTGCTAAGTGGTGTCCCACTCGTGACCCAGCGGACTGTAGCCCTCCAGGTCCTCCGTCCTTGGGATTTCCTGGGCAAGAATACCGTAATGGGTTGCTATTTCCTTCTCCAGGGGATTTTCCTGACCCAGGAATTGAATCTGCATCTACTGCATGGGCAGGCAGATTTTTTACTACTGAGCCACCAGGAAAGCCTCTTAAAGAGCTACTTATTTTTTAACTAATTCTAAGGTGAGAAATAGGTCCTGATCATTGGCAAGGTTATTTCTCTGGGCACTGAAGACCTCTCTAATTTCTTCCTCTTTCTGAATTAGAGAACAGGCTCTCTGAATAGGGAGCTTTTCCATGGCAGTCCTACCCTGAGCACCTTCCTGTGTTTACAGAAAAAGTGCCCACTATAAGCGGACGTGCTGTGGATAAAAGCCGGTCCCACCGTGTGTCATGGTGAAGTGTTTCAGCTCTCTGCAAGTGCCACATCTTCACCCTGTCTCCTGGTAACACCAGGGCGACTAGCTTCCACTCCTGTCATAACTCTGGATAACAGTAGCCTTATTTTTACCATCTAAATGGGTGGTACTTTTTGTTCTTCTACCAATTGCTGTTTAAGCTTTAAAATACTCTCACTAGTTGAGGGGAGTTGGGGGAGGGTAGAGCACCATTGTAATCAGTTCCTTTCAAACATCTCATTGTACATGGAAGCAGATTTTATAAAGAGGCATATATGGCCATTTGTTCACCCCTGCAACTATTGGACTCCAGAGTTCCTTACCATCGGTAAGTGCATCTGTGTGCATAGTTCTGTTCAGCACCATTTACAGGGTGGGTGACTCAGTTCAGCAGGAGCCATGTCTAAGACAGAGCTCTTCATTTGTCTAAAGTTTTTGTGTGCTATGGACTGTGTTTGAGGGAAGAAGAAGGCAGAATTCTGTAAGGGGGAATTCTGGGGCAAATTTGGGTATATATAATGGAGAGTTTCTTGAAGACCTTATAGCCATCTACTAATCTTATTCCCAGGTATTGGTGGAAATGGCCATTATACTCAATATAGTTGTAATATGGATGCAACCACTGTGGTGTGGAGTTCTTGCTAAAGGTGATTTGTACTTAAATTCCAACATTAATGTGAATTGAACCTTGGCTGACAATAATTTTTTATTTTTAACAAATTATGAGTCTATGGTTTTCATGCAGATATTTAAAGTCTCTTAAAATTACAGGTGAAAGATATGTCAGTGAAATATTGGACATCTTGGCCTTTTAACAGGGTTAAATGTTCCTAAACTGATGAAGTGAATAAATAAATGACATTGTAAGGTAGATATTGGAATTGACAACATGTTTTAAATGTGCCAGGATGAGAGATTAGCATGACAAGTTGTTTGCATTGGGCCTAAACCAGATGTGACAGAGATTAATAGTCAATAATATGGATTCAGAGAGAGATTCTTTTAGTACAGTGACTGCAAATATTTAATGAAAATCTTCTCATTTTTGAGTAATTTTTATGATTTACTAAAATCATTAAAAATAATGTCATTTAAGATATATCACTATTCATAGACAGAATGTATATTGAAATAAATAGTCTAAGAATGTTAATCTCATAGATATATTGGAGATAGTGTGGTTAAGATGTAGAAAAACTGAAGATGAAAAATTGAATGCATTTCCACTGACTAGATTTGTGTTTTCAGGTAGAGACATAAGAGCAGCTAAAAAGTGCAGACATTAACAAAGTAATATATTGAGCTTAGAGAGTATTTCTGCTAACCCATACTGGTGAGCTCTTAAAATATTTGCCCTAAAAAGTGTGTAGAAATATTAATTTGTCTTATCTGTGTGTTGCAAATTATTATACACATGCAAGGAGTCAACTTACATCTCTTNGAGTAGCTAAAAAGTGCAGACATTAACAAAGTAATATATTGAGCTTAGAGAGTATTTCTGCTAACCCATACTGGTGAGCTCTTAAAATATTTGCCCTAAAAAGTGTGTAGAAATATTAATTTGTCTTATCTGTGTGTTGCAAATTATTATACACATGCAAGGAGTCAACTTACATCTCTTGGTACCATGTGTGTGTGTACGTGCGTGTGTGTGCGTGCGTGCACTCAGTCACTCAGTCATGTCTGACGCTTGCAAGCCAGTGGTCTATAGTCCACTAGGCTCCTCCATCCATGGAATTTTCCAGTTAAGAGTACTGGAGTAGGTTGCCATATCCTCCTCCAGGAGATCTTACCGACCCAGGGATGAAACCTGCAGCTCTTGCATCACCTGCATTGGCAGGTAGATTCTTTACCACTAACATGGCCATAAAATAACATCCTTGGGCCTCCCATGGCCTTGGTGGCTTTGACTGTCTTGACTTAGCTACTGCTATTGGTAAATTCCTCTTCCCTGAGCTTTTAGTCTCAAGTTGTACATNATTGAACCTGCAGCTCTTGCATCACCTGCATTGGCAGGTAGATTCTTTACCACTAACATGGCCATAAAATAACATCCTTGGGCCTCCCATGGCCTTGGTGGCTTTGACTGTCTTGACTTAGCTACTGCTATTGGTAAATTCCTCTTCCCTGAGCTTTTAGTCTCAAGTTGTACATATGAGTCTATAATATTTTCCCATGTAAACTCAAAGAATCCAATTCCCAATTAAACTGTGTTTCTCTAAATCCACATTCACTTACCACTGGTTACCTCTCTTATTGTGCTTATACTGTTTCAAATGTACTTCAGTTGAGTCACTCAGTCGTGTCTGACTCTTTGCGATTCCATGAATCACAGCACGCCAGGCCTCCCTGTTCATCACCAACTCCCAGAGTTCACTCAAACTCACGTCCATAAAGTCGGTGATGCCATCCAGCCATCTCATCCTCTGTCGTCCCCTTCTCCTNTGATGTTGTTTTATGTACTTGCTAAAAAAATATGCTTGATTTATTTTTTCATTAGGGGGAGTTTGTTGCTTGTCTCCTGTCCCTACTACGGCAAATGACAGATAGACATTATCAGCAGCTTCTTGATAGTTTTAATACAAAAGAAGAACTAAGGGTAAGTGACATTATATGCTGTTCTTTAGTATATCTTTTTAGTTTCTCTTTTTCTTATTTATCATCATTCAGATAATTTTCTGACCATTGCTTTATCTGATTCTGTTAAATTCTGTTTTTTATCAGATTTATCCACAGATTTGCTCTTCTGTAAATTGACTCTTTAAAATTTCTGTACCAACCCAAGCCAAGAAATTAACTCTTATTTTGGATAAGCATATAAGATTTGAAACACCTATCATCAAAGTCCAATAAAGTAACCTAGAAACAAAGTAACAAAACTAATGAGACAAAATCAAATAGACTAAGTCTAGTAGTGGTGATGTTGCCTTAATAGAAAATAAGGGAGAATATATTATCTTAATAGAAATAACCTTAATATAAAATAAGGGAGAATATATTTTAGCTGATTTCATCCTGCTAAAGCCATAGTGAGAAGTTCTGGCTACAACATTCTGACTAGGGAGGCAGAGTTTATATTTGATAATCACTATGCTATGCTACTCTGACAGTCTAACATTAAATAGAAAATATTGATGTCTGGTTTGTGAAAGTCTGATCTTTGCTAAGATTTAGAGAACCTTATTGCTTTGTTTCTTTAAGGCTTCCTGGTGTGCTGCAGTCCATGGGGTTGCAAAGAGTTGTATACAGATGGCAACTAAACAACAACAATGCTTCCTTTATGGTGTTCACTAAAACCTTAGAAGTTGATTGTCCTCAGTCATAGGAATGATCTGTCATCTGTCATTAATTATGTTTATTTATCTTCCATTGCTTCAGTTTCCAGACAGCTTTACACATAAACCATCAAAATGGAAGGGTTTCTTTAGTGCTGGTGAAACCACCCTCCTTCTCAGATGGGACTTGAACTCACAATCTCTGACTTAGGAGGAGACTCAAAACCCTTCTTTCCTATTAAAACTGCTCACCTTCTCACCTGAACTTACTGAAGCTCAGGTTCTTTTGTTTTGTCACAGAAAGAATTCCAGCAAGAGGCGAAGTGATAGGCAAACAGAGTTCATTAGCATAAGATGCTTGTGAGAAATACAAGTGGGCCAGCAAGAGTGCAACTCCAAGAACAAAGAGGGCTACATTTTTTTGTAATCAAAGAAAAAGTGTGAAAAAGACCACCTTCTTCCTCATTTGGGGGTAGATATAAAGGTTTTGCATCATCAGTTCTGCCTTTGAACCCTGTGTGGTCTGAGACTGTCATGGCATTATTCAAGTTACATGTAGATTAGCAAAAGGGTATTGCTGCTGCTGCTGCTGCTGCTAAGTCGCTACAGTCCAACTCTTTGCAAGCCCATAGACGGCAGCCCACCAGGCTCCGCTGTCCCTGGGATTCTCCAGGCAAGAACACTGGAGTGGGTTACCATTTCCTTCTCCAATGCATGAAAGTGAAAAATGAAAGCGAAGCCACGCAGTCATGTCTGATTCACAGCGACCCCAAGGACTGCAGCCTACCAGGCTCCTCAGTCCATGGGATTTTCCAGGAAATAGTACTGGAGTGGGTTGCCATTGCCTTCTTTGGCAACAGGGTGTTAACATATACTAAAATATAGTAATTCATCTCAGATTTCAAATATTTTCTTTCCCTTTTCACCTGTATTCCTGTCTTGACTACATACAGAAATGCTACTCTTCAAAGACCATTAATTTCCTAACCTCGTGTAATGTATCTATTGTCTTGTGTTTTAACTATCATGACTTGTTCACAAGTCGAGTGTGCTTTGCACTTGAATACACCTGATCTTCCTTAAAGGTGGTATAGATTGTTGCTAGGTTACTGTCTTTTTTGACTGATTAGCCTATAACAGTCTCACAAACCCTTTTAAAATTCTGTTTGTCTTTAATCCTCTAGTGAGATTTCTAAACTATTTAATTTACCTCCTCTGTCCCTATCACTGAGGGATAAAGAACTATAAGACAGTGGATATAGTTACACTGTAAGAATTTCATGATTAAAAGCCTCCAATGGTGTCAGTGGATAGGGAAAAAGTAGAAACAGTGTTAGATTTCATTTTTTGGGATGCCAGAATCACTGCAGATGGGGACTGCAGCCATGAAATTAAAAGATGCTTGCTCCTTGGAAGANGGGATAAAGAACTATAAGACAGTGGATATAGTTACACTGTAAGAATTTCATGATTAAAAGCCTCCAATGGTGTCAGTGGATAGGGAAAAAGTAGAAACAGTGTTAGATTTCATTTTTTGGGATGCCAGAATCACTGCAGATGGGGACTGCAGCCATGAAATTAAAAGATGCTTGCTCCTTGGAAGAAAAACCATGGCAAACCTAGACAGTGTATTAAAGAATAGAGAGATCACTTTGCTGACAAAGGTCCATATAGTCAAACCTATGGTTTTTCCAATAGTCATGTATGGATGTGAAAGTTGGACCATAAAGAAGACTGAGTGCTGAAGAATTAATGCTTCTGAACTGTGGTGCTGGAGAAGACTCTTGAGAGTCCCTTAGACAGCAGGGAGATCAAACCAGTCAATCCTAAAGGAAATCAGTCCTAAATACTCATTGGAAGGACTGGTGCTAAAGTTGAAGCTCCAGTACTTTGGCCACCTGATGCAAAGAGCCGACTCATTGGAAAAGACCCTGATGCTANTAGACAGCAGGGAGATCAAACCAGTCAATCCTAAAGGAAATCACTCCTAAATACTCATTGGAAGGACTGGTGCTGAAGTTGAAGCTCCAGTACTTTGGCCACCTGATGCAAAGAGCCGACTCATTGGAAAAGACCCTGATGCTAGGAAAGATTGAGGGCAAGAAGAGAAGGATGCAATAGAGGATGAGATGGATGGATGGTATCACTGATTCAGTGGACATGAGTCTGAGCAAACTCAGTGAAGAACAGGGAAGCCTGATGTACTGCAGTCCATGGGGTCACAGATAGTTGGACATGACTTAGTGACTGAACAATGGTGTCTTAGAGCAATATTCATAGTTTTAATATAGACAGTGCATAAGGATCACTTCTATTTGACTTTTAAATGTTGTATGAAGTTTTCAATTACCTTGGATCAGTTTACAAGCTGAGTCATATGAAACAAAGAATAGATTTGGGCAGGTATAATCTATTTGACAGTTGATTAGCGTATGTCCAAGCCTGAAAATATCATGCTTTTCATGCTTATATTAATATTTAATCTTGAGGTTAGAATTTAAAATGGATAGATGAATCTTAAAGTTTATCTAATCTACATACAGAAATCCATGTGATTAAAAAGGAAAATAATTGTACTGTTATGAACTATCATCACAAGTTGAATATTTAACACAGCTGAGGAATCATTAGGTTTTACAAAGTTTATAACTTCGTATTTCAAAATTCACATAGGGAAAGATTATGTATTTTCACAGAGCCTGGGAATTAAAAAAAAAAATGTGGAAAACCATAAGCCAGAAAAGCATTGTTTAATCTAGGTATTGAGTTTTATGCTTTAATATTCATGTTAACAATAATAAAGCAAATGAAAATAATGAGTGGAATGTTTCATGTGACTGACTTTTTCAAAAGACATATGACCCTCTTCAAAATAGTGGGGTGAAAAAACAAAACAAAACTAGACTTTAAGGTCAGGAAAATTATTTAATGATATTAATTCATCTATCCTTTAGGAAATATAGATTGAGCAATTCAGACATACCAAGTGCTATCAGTGTTGTTATGTAACCAGCAACAAAAAGGCCAGTTCCTGTTGGGGGTGGAATCAAACAGGTCATGGGCAGTGACATTGGCAAATGAGAGTGGTGAAGACACGGAGTCAACACACAGTGCTTTGGAGCGTCTAGGGCAGCCAGCCCAAACTCAAGGCTAGAGGAAAACTTGCCAAAGGAAGTCTTGGCTGAAAACTGAGTAGGAGTGTGCTGGCCACATTTGGCTAAGACATTCAGCTCTCTCAGCTATGTTGTTGCTCAGTGGCGAAGCTGTGTCTGACTCTTTGTGACCCAATGGGCTGTAGCACACCAGGCTCCTGTGTCCTTCACTCTTTGCCAGAGTTTTCTCAGATTCATGCCCATTGGGTTGGTGATGGCAGTCTAAACATCTCATCCTCTGCTGCCCCCTTCTTTTACCTGTAATGTCACCCAGATATCCTGATATACCACATCTGCCATTGTACCGTTATAATAGTTACTAGAATCTGAAATATTTTTGTTTATCTATATCCCAGCTCCTAGCCACTAGGTTATATAAGCTTCTTGACGTCTGAAACTATTGCTGGTTCACTGCTGTATCCTCAAGCACAGAACTTGCCTAACACATTGTCGGTATTCAGGCAACATCTGTGAATTGATTGACTGTCGTGTTTAGGAGAGAATTGTAAAACATAAGCCTCTCTGAATATATATAGACTTTATTATGAAGACATTGGAAAACTATGGAGGATTTTAAGAAGGGACAGACGTGATCACAGTTGTATTAAGAAAGACCTATCTGGCTGCACTATGGAATTATTGGATATTTGGTAAATGTGATGAGCATTTTCAGTGCATTGGTAAGAGTGCGAAGCCAAGGCGTCATAGACTGAGGGATTGAAAAAGATGTAGTGGATGTAAACTGTATTTTAAGAAGAGGAGTATAAGGTGTCTACTGAAGGAGAACTTGGGCTATTAGAGGAATATTTATCATGGAGAAAGCGTAAACATGTTGAAATATTAATAATCAGAGCTGGTAGAAAGGGAGATACTAAAAATAAAAAGGTGCTAACTCACCAGGGAAAGTCTCTAAGAAAGCAGCAAGAGGGACCTAATTAATCTTACGCCTTGCCCAGTGTAAGACTGGAAGGGAAATAACTGGAGTGAAGGCAGGCTGGAGGGCATTTATCTTATGAAAGGCTAATTAGTCATCTGGTTTGCATCTGTATTTTAAAAATTCAGATGCCACCTTTTAGCATATAAGTTTTTCATGTTCTCAGTTTCCTTCAAAGTCAGATATCTGTATTCATGCTACTGAAACCTATGTTACAAGACTTTCCAAAGATGATTACAGTGGTCCACAGTCCCTTAACTAGAGTCCTCATACCACATGTATTTCAGAAATCAGAATGTTTGCTATTCCATAAAGATAATGTGCACATGTACTGTGTAGTATCACCTACAGCNGAAACCTATGTTACAAGACTTTCCAAAGATGATTACAGTGGTCCACAGTCCCTTAACTAGAGTCCTCATACCACATGTATTTCAGAAATCAGAATGTTTGCTATTCCATAAAGATAATGTGCACATGTACTGTGTAGTATCACCTACAGCATCTCCAGGAGTACTAGCAGTAGCAACTACAGTTTGACCCTTGAACAATGTGCAATTGAAAATCCACATGGAACCTATGGTCAGTCCTCTGTGTATGTGGTTCCTACCTATCTGTGTTTCCTCTCCACATACACTGATTCAACCAGCTACAATTGTGCAATATTGGGGTATTTACTACTGAAAAGCTGAAATTCCAATACTTTGGCCGCTCGATGCAAAGAACTGACTCATTTGAAAAGACCCTGATGCTGGGAAAGACTGAAGGTGGGAGAAGAACGGGACAACAGAGGATGAGATGGTTGGATGGCATCACCGACTCAATGGACATGAGTTTGAGCAAGTTCTGGGAGCTGGTGATGGACAGGGAAGCGTGGCGTGCTGGAGTCCATGGGCTCGCAAAGAGTCAGACCTGACTGAGTGGCTGAACAGAACTGAATTGAACTGAACTCTTGAAAAAAAAAAATGTATAAGTGAATCTGCACAACCCAAACCCATATTGTCAAGGGTCCACTGAATAATGAAACACCTCAGTGTTTCTGCAGCTAAACAAAATATTCACTCTAGGTGGGATACATAGTGAAAGTGAAGTGGCTCAGTTGTGTCTGACTCTTTATGATACCATGGACTATAGCCTACCAGGCTCCTCAGTCCATGAAATTTTCCAGGCAAGAGTACTGAAGTGGGTTGCCATTTCCTTCTCCAGGGGATCTTCCCAACCCAAGGATTGAACCCAGGTCTCCTGCACTGCAGGAAGACACTTTACTGTCTGAGCCACCAGACCTTCTAAGTAGTTTGGTTTTGCTGCCAAATGGATCCTCAAACCAAAACTCTTAAGAGGATGGTGGGCTTTGTATTGTCATAAAGGAGCTGAGGACCTCAAAAAGCATGGAACTGAATCTTATGGAAACCTGAACAAACTTTTTGGCCAACTCAATGCATATGTGACACTGTTCTGAGAAGTTGATTAACATTGACTCATTTAATCTGAAAAGAACCCCATGAGGTAGGCACTATTATCATTTTATTGTGTCAGTCGCTTGACTCAATAAGTATTTGTTGAACACCTTGACTAGATGTCTATGATATCAAGGCTAATAAAACAGTCTCTATTAATGCCTTTATGTTAGTAGGGCATCTAAATCACTCAGTTATAAATGTGTGTGATACGTATTGATATAACCAACAGTGATGGTGGCTAATAGTTATGGAGTTGCTCCTTACCCTCACCCTCACCACCATGAACCAGATACAGTGCTAAACTCTTTTCTTGCAGAGTCTCATTTCATCAACCCCTGCAGTGAAGATTGATACTATTTCATTCCCAAGTAGTTTGGAGGGCTAGGAATTCTATTAATGTCCCAGCTCTTAGCTTAGTCAACAAAATTCAGCTTTCCCCCATACTTTCGTAACCCAGAATCTTTTATCTAAAATTGTATAACCTTTTCCTTTATAAGCTCTTTAAAAGAAATGAGCTAGTTCTAGTCATGAATTGCAGGTGTCTGAAAACACCAAAGTAGCAGAGGGAGAGTTTGGGGAGATTTTTTTTGGTTAGGTTAGAAATTGAATAAACAAGGAGTATCAGTAAGGAAAGATAAAGCTTCATTGTTGTTGTTCAGTCTCTAAGTCATGTCTAACTCTTTGTGACCCCATAAACTGCGGCATGCGAGGCTTTTCTGTCCATCACTATCTCCCTGAGTTTGCTAAAACTCATGTCTACTGAGTCAGTGATGCCATCCAACCGTCTTATCCTCTGTTGCCCCTTTCTCCTCTTGCCCTCAGTTTTTCCCAGCATCAGGATCTTTTCCAGGGAGTCTGCTTTTCACATCAGGTGGCCAAAGTACTGGAGCTTCAGCATCAATCCTTCCAATGAATCTTCAGGACTGATTTCCTTTAGGATTGACTGGTTTGATCTCCTTTCAGTGCAAGGGACTCTCAGGAGTCTTCTCCAATACCACAGTTCAAAAGCATCAGTTCTTCAACACTCAGCTTTCCTTATGGTCCAACTCTCACATCCGTACATGACTAATGGAAAATCATAGCTTTGACTATACAGACCTTTGTCAACAAAGTGATCTCTCTGCTAACTTTCTAGAGTGATTAATGAAAAATTATAGCTGCTACTGGAATTAGACACTGAAAATCCCAATAACCCTACCAGTTTAAAGTAATAAAGTATATATCCTCTTTTCCTTCACACATATGTATTCTAATTCCCAGAGGTAACTACTGTTAGTACATCAGGGTATGTCTTCATAGACCGTTTTCTTTGCTGCATCCGCATGCCTGTGGGTCATATTATTCATATGGGCTGCACTTCTTTTCACATAACAATGTATCATGGACATTATATAGCCCACTGCATCATTCATTTTTCTGCATCTCATTACATAATGTTCCAAACTTAGTTATTCCCCTTTTGGTGAGCATTCAGTGTGTTTATGACTTTTTCCATTAGAAAGAGTCCTTCATGGGAATGTAAGTTGGAACGCTATTACGGAGAACAGTATAGATTCCTTACAAAACTAAAAATAGAGCTAACATATTGTCCTGTAATCATAATCCTGGCCATATATCTAGACAAAATTCTAATTTGAAAAGCTATATGCACTCCAATTTCATAGCCACACTATTTATGATAGTCAAGATATGGAAGCAACCTGAATGTCTATCATAAAGTTGTGGTATGTGTATACAATGCACACCTGAAACTAACACAATATTGTAAATTAACTATACTTCAATAAAAAGATTTTTAAAATGAAATAACTACCTTCTATCAAAAAAATACATATGTATATATTAATATAAAGAAGGAATCCTGCCATGTACATCTTAATGTCAAGATATAGATCTCAATGGACTTGCGCTCTTATTGATGTGGAATGAATTTCTGGAATTTGAACTGTTGGATCATGGGATATACACATTCTAAATCTTATTTGGCGCTGACAAATTATATACTGAGATTACCAAATTACTATTTTGGTGGTTCTTTTTTTTTTCTTCTAATCAATTTAAAGAGAGATTTGGCCTAGCTGTTCCCTGTGAGTCTCTAAATCAAAATGATTGTTGAAAGTATGTAGTTCTCAAGTATCTGCTGAGCCTCGAGTGTTTGGACTCCATTCTTGCTTGAAGAACTTGGGTGTCTGCAGAGTGACTACTGNTTTTCTTCTAATCAATTTAAAGAGAGATTTGGCCTAGCTGTTCCCTGTGAGTCTCTAAATCAAAATGATTGTTGAAAGTATGTAGTTCTCAAGTATCTGCTGAGCCTCGAGTGTTTGGACTCCATTCTTGCTTGAAGAACTTGGGTGTCTGCAGAGTGACTACTGGAGTCGCTGCTAGCATCATGAAAAGTGGGCTGTTTCTTCTCCCTGGTCTTCGGGCCCTTGGGTGTGAGTCATGATCAGCGGAGGTGTGCAGGAGCACGGCCCTCGGTGCTGGTCCTCTGTATCATTTCTTTCCTTCTCTGGAACCTGCCGTTATTTTAGAAATGAACAAAAGCAAAAACTAAGCAGTGATTAGAGTTTTTTTCCTTCCTCTGTAGTCAGTAATGTTTTATTATAACCCACCCTTTGTAATACACCCACCTTCTACTGGGGGCTAAAGTTTTGTCCATATCCCTGAAATTTTATGTATATATAGAGAAGTAAAACTCCTGTTTTTTGTTAATTATGACTTTTCATATGGAGCTGTAAGGATCTTATCCTAAGCTTGAGAGTATACATGTTCTGAAAGTTAGATCCAGCACTATTATTACCTTTCATTGGCTCCCTTATATTAGCCCACTAGCTTCCAACAGTGGAGAAGGCAATGGCAACCCACTCTGGTACTCTTGCCTGGAAAGTCCCATGGACGGAGGAGCCTGGTGGGCTGCTGTGTATGGGGTCGCGAAGAGTCAGACACGACTGAGCGACTTCCCTTTCACTTTTCACCTTCATGCATTGGAGAAGGAAATGGCAACCCACTCCAGTGTTCTTGCCTTGAGAATCCCAGGGATGGGGGAGCCTGGTGGGCTGCTGTGTATGGGGTCGCACAGAGTTGGACACGACTGAAATGACTTAGCAGCAGCAGCTTCCAATAGTCATATCTGATGAAGCCTCAATCCATCTGTGAAACTCTGAGGCCTTAACATTATCTGCAGGACAAAACCCAGTCTCTTGATCATCTTCCTTATTCTCAATCTTCCTTCCACCCTCACTGTCCTCCATCCCTTTCCAAACACCTTTCATTCCTGTCACTTAAGATTACTGTGATTACTTGTATATTCCTCACAAACCGTATAGATAATTTTAAATTCCTGTTTCACTTCTTGCTTTAAATCAGGCTCAGGAGTCACTTTTTAAAAAATTTTAGTTTACAGTGTGCTGGGTCTTCACTGCTGTGTGGGCTTTTTCTCTAGTTGCAGTGAGTGGGGGCGCCTCTCCAGCTGCGCTGTGTAGGCTTCTCACTGCAGTGGTGTCTCCTGTTGTGGAGCACGGGCTCTTGGGCATTGTGGGCTCAGTAGCTGTAGTTCCAGGGTTCTAGAGCGTAGGCTGAATAGTTGTGGTGCATGGGCTTAGTTGCTCTGTAGCATGTGGGATCTTCCCGAATCAGGGATCAAACCTATGTCTCCTGTATTGGCAGCTGGATTCTTTACCACTGAGCCACCAGGGAAGCCCCACATGTCACTTTTTAAAAATGAAGCTTTGGAATCAAGGCAAAATAGGGAAAAGGTTTGAGAGCTACTTTACCATTCAGGTACAGGCTGTGACATATGTGGTGGTCAATCTTCTTGGATTCACGGTATCAGCTGAGCAGCTGGCACAGAATTATCATCCTCCTCATCCAGGAGAGAATGTGACACGTGCCGGCTCGTGGGTAGGCTGCCCGCACCTGTCCCTGCCCNGAAGAACAGACTCATTAGAAAAGATCCTGATGCTGGGAAAGATTGAAGGCGGGAGGAGAAGGGGATGACAGAGGATGAGATGGTTGGATGGCATCACCAACTCAATGGACATGAGTTTGAGTAAACTCCAGGAGTTCGTGATGGACAGGGAGGCCTGGTGTGCTGCAGTCCATGGGGTCGCAAAGTGTCGGACATGTCTGAGCAACTGAACTCAACTGATCCACCTATCCGCCCTATTTCTGAGCGCTCCCTTTCGCAGCCTGGGTGAGCCTGTGTTCTGTCTTGCCTCTCGGGCTGGGAGGTGCCCTTCCCTTGGTGTGAAATACCTGTGAAAGTGAAAGTGTTAGTCCCTCAGTCCTGTTAGACTCTTTGGGACCCCATGGACTGTAGCCCACCAAGCTCCTCCATCCATGGGATTTTCCAGTCAAGAATACTGGAATGGGTTGCCATTTCCTTCTCTAGGGGATCTTCCTGACCCAGGGATTGAACCTGGTTTTTCACATTGCAGGTCTGCAATGCAGGTCAATTGTAGTGACCTGCAATATGGTCACTGCAATTAATGACCATTATAATTATTTTAGTCTCTTCTAACTACAAGAGACTTTAAAGTGTTAGTCATTCAGACATATCTGACTTTGAGACTCCATGGACTGTCGTCTACCATCTGAGCTATCAGGGAAGCAGTGAAATAGCTGGCCCACAGATTTATCCTAGTTTGTAGCACATCCTTAAATAAATGAGCACTCATCTCTCCCACAGAACTGAGTTTGAGGAAGGCAGAGGTCACATTCAGCTAACTCGTTATGGTGTGACCTGTTGCAGGTACTGTGTAAATATTCTTGCATGAATAAATGAAAGAATATATTTTATCCCACTAGGTGTCCCCAGCCTCTTTTTAGTGCCTAGCACATATTAAAGCATCCAATATTTATGAATGAATATATGTTAATGATTATCTAACACCATAGCAATTACTTCTGCTTTCTTTTCTATTTGAATGTGAGACTTTTTATTGTTTGTGAAAGTTTTCACCTGAACATTCTTCTTTGAACCTCTTGCACTGCAAAAAAAAAAAAAAAAAAAGTATTTCTGTGAAATAACACCTCCCTATTTTTAAAAACATTTTGATCCCTTATTTGAATAATAACCAGTAATGCAATTAAACAACCATGTTGTGCTATTTGAAGTTAACAAACAAAAAAGAAACTGCTGCCAGGCTGCCAATTTTAAAATAATGGCATATGAAACACTTATTTCTATGTGCTATCCAAACCAGAGTATGATTGCAACAGTGTTCTTTTTTTAAATTTTAAAAAGAATCTGTTACTTATTGTTCATATGTGCAAAATAATGTCACGTATCTATGCAGACATTCTTGTTTAGTGAAAAGTCCTTAGAACAGACAAGGAAATACCTTGCGTTTGGGGAGGGATGGGATGTTGAGCTTCATATTCAGGTCTTGGTGCTTTAAAATATTGGAACTGAGTTTAAAATGTAACCTGTCACAAGGTAGTTGACATGAATACTTGCTGAACCCATGTAAGTACCACAGTGGAATGTGCTTGTGTTACCATCTACTGAAACATTAACCTACAGTTTAGAAATATAAAAAGTTTTGCATATTGCATGAATAGATGAGTGACCATGTTAATTATTTTTAGTCTCTTCTAACTACAAGATACTTTAAAGTGTTATTCACTCAGTCATGTCTGACTCTTTGAGACTCCATGGACTATCATCTACTAGGCTCCTCTGCCAACAGAATTCTCCAGACAAGAATACTAGAGTGAGTAGCCGTTCCCTTCTCCAGAGGATCTTCCCAATCCAGGAGTTGAACCTGGGTCATACATTGCAGGCAGATTTCTTTACCCTGCTGCTAAGTCACTTTGGTCATGTCCGACTCTGTGCGACCCCATAGACAGCAGCCCACCAGGCTCCACCATCCCTGGGATTCTCCAAGCAAAAACACTGGAGTGGGCTGCCATTTCCTTCTCCAGTGCATCCATGCATGCTAAATCGCTTCAGTCATGTCCAACCCTGTGCAGCCCCATGTACAGCAGCCCACCAGGCTCCCCTGTCCACCGGATTATCTAGGCAAGAATACTGAAGTGGGTTGCCATTTCCTTCTCCATTTTACCATCTGAGTCACCAGGAAAGCCCAACCCCTCGCATTATAAAGCCTCAGAGCTCAGCTCCAGAGAGGTTAAATAAATTATCTAGGTCATTGAGTTTGTTAATGACAGAGGCAGGATTAAAATCTAGATTTTCTGATCTCAGTATAATGTTCTTTTATTTTTCATCATAAGATTTCTACAAATGAATGTGTTTGGTTCTACAAAGCTAGATGAAGCTTAGAAAGCTACTTGAGATAGTGAGAGGTTTTCTTCAGGGAAGTAAAGGTTGATGTCAGTTTGTAGGCACTGGCCCAAGGCCCCGTGCTGCCACGTCTTCTATTTTATGAGCTAAATGGGAATAGGAAAATGAGATGGTACAGAAACAGGTTGTATGTCGCCAGTCCTACACCTGGAATAACTTTGCTCTTGTCCCTTGCACTACAAAACAGCAATCAATGTTGCTAGCCCTGAAGATAGATATCTTGCCTCCTGTAGCCAATTTTTCAGCCATTTTTTTCCCTCTGTGCAACAGACATCCCTCTCTCCTATCCCCTACTGTGAAGGGTGCTGCCTCCAATTTCCAATTCTGTTTAATGATTAGAGGAGAAAAGATGAAACACCAGCATTTTAGAACCTGCAGTGGTAAAGATTCCACCTGCCAATACAGGAGATGCAACAAGAGATGCGATTCCATCCCTGGGTCGGGAAGAGCCGCTAGAGAGGGAAATGGTGATCCACTCCAGCTTTTTTGCCTGGAAAAGTCCATGGATAGAGGAGCTTTTGGGGCTACAGTTCATGGGATCACAAACAGTCAGTCACGACCTAGCAACTGAGGGCAAGTGCACACACACACACGTGCATGTGTGCTAAGTTGCTTCAGTAGAATCTGACTCCTTGCCACCCTATGGACAATAGCCCACCTGAATCCTCAGTCCATGAGATTCCCCAGGCAAGAATACTGGAGTGGGCTGCCATTTCATTCTCCCAACAAAAGTACTTGTAAGCTATGAAAAACAAGTGACTCCCCACCTTCAGGATTTTTTCTTAAATACCTATCTGAGTAAATAAATCAAAACAGAAAACTAAAGTGAAGTATAACACTGTAAAAGGTAAACGCAAACAGTTTTTGCAAGGGTTATATGTGTTCATGTCTGCAAAACACAGAAGAATCAACAGGAAAACTGAAAAAAGTGTTAGAAGTGCATTAAAAAGATTCTCACAGTTTTGGTGTGCTAATGACCCCCTATCCCAATGGAGGGCTAGAATGGGAGTTGCCTCAAATAATCTGACCTGAAGGAGAATACGTTTGGGAAACCGTGGTAATTCTGCCAACACAGGAAGGGTCTGTCTCACCATTTAAAGACAGATGACCTAGTGGGCATNTAAAAAGATTCTCACAGTTTTGGTGTGCTAATGACCCCCTATCCCAATGGAGGGCTAGAATGGGAGTTGCCTCAAATAATCTGACCTGAAGGAGAATACGTTTGGGAAACTGTGGTAATTCTGCCAACACAGGAAGGGTCTGTCTCACCATTTAAAGACAGATGACCTAGTGGGCATGTTTCCACGTAGCATGGACTACACATCAGTGTATGTGTGCTGATGCCAAAGAAGCTAAATTAAATCCTTGTCAAAATATTTATGGGTTTGATCAAAGCTGTTAGAATATGTAAACACACACACACACAGCTCCCACGTGTTTCTAGCTTTTTAGGATCTTTCTGTCTACTGATGGTATGGGTGACTGATAATCTTAATTTCAAGTGGCTTACGTGTTTAACTTAATATGTTGTTAGGTTTGATAAATAAAAGTCTTATATTTGGGGTGTTTCTCTGAGCAACACCATACTGTTACCTTCAGTGAAGTTCTGAAATATATTTTCCTAGCAGCAATTAAGTTACAAAACTATCTTTAAGTTTTCTAGTGAACAAATCTAAATCATAATTAGATTGAGCCTGTCTCTCTTTGAGTAGGGCAAGCTCCATTTCATTCACTACCTGCAGGGTGTTAGCTTCTTAAGTTCTTCTTTTTTTTTTTTTACATGAATGTTGACAGATCTTTATTTTTAATAGCCAAAAACTGGAAACAACCAAATGTCCACCAAGAGGCAAATGAATACATATATGTACAATGGGGTAGTATTCATCACAGAGAAATCAATCAAATACTGACAAATAAAATAATGTGAATGAACTGCAAATAATTTCACTGAATGAAAGATGCCAAGCAACAGAAAAGCAGCACATACTAAATTGCTCTACTTACATGAAATTAGAAGATACAAATGAAAGAATGCGGATCTGTGTGTATCTTTGAATCGGGAAGTGCTATAGTGTGTGTCCAGTAGCAGGTTTGAGCAATTATGAAAGGACAGGAGGAAACTTCTGGAGGGAATAAATCTTTTTTATTGCAGTAATACTCTTATGGGCATATACATATATATAACCAGTCCATCCTCAAGGAGACCAGTCCTGGGTATTCATGGGAAGGACTGATGCTGAGGCTGAAACTCCAATACTTTGGCCACCTCATGCGAAGAGTTGACTCATTGGAAAAGACCTTGATGCTGGGAGGGATTGGGGGCAGGAGAAGGAGGGGACAACAGGGGATGAGATGGCTGGATGGCATCACCGACTCAATGCACATGAGTTTGGGTGAACTCCGGGA
>SJYA01000646.1:48273-133825 GCA_006410615.1 Neotragus moschatus | reverse complement strand
TATTTTATGAGCTAAATGGGAATAGGAAAATGAGATGGTACAGAAACAGGTTGTATGTCGCCAGTCCTACACCTGGAATAACTTTGCTCTTGTCCCTTGTACTACAAAACAGCAATCAATGTTGCTAGCCCTGAAGATAGATATCTTGCCTCCTGTAGCCAATTTTTCAGCCATTTTTTTCCCTCTGTGCAACAGACATCCCTCTCTCCTATCCCCTACTGTGAAGGGTGCTGCCTCCAATTTCCAATTCTGTTTAATGATTAGAGGAGAAAAGATGAAACACCAGCATTTTAGAACCTGCAGTGGTAAAGATTCCACCTGCCAATACAGGAGATGCAACAAGAGATGCGATTCCATCCCTGGGTCAGGAAGAGCCGCTAGAGAGGGAAATGGTGGTCCACTCCAGCTTTTTTGCCTGGAAAAGTCCATGGATAGAGGAGCTTTTTAGGCTACAGTTCATGGGATTGCAAACAGTCAGTCACGACCTAGCAACTGAGGGCAAGTGCACACACACACACGTGCATGTGTGCTAAGTTGCTTCAGTAGAATCTGACTCCTTGCCACCCTATGGACAATAGCCCACCTGAATCCTCAGTCCATGAGATTCCCCAGGCAAGAATACTGGAGTGGGCTGCCATTTCATTCTCCCAACAAAAGTACTTGTAAGCTATGAAAAACAAGTGACTCCCCACCTTCAGGATTTTTTCTTAAATACCTATCTGAGTAAATAAATCAAAACAGAAAACTAAAGTGAAGTATAACACTGTAAAAGGTAAACGCAAACAGTTTTTGCAAGGGTTATATGTGTTCATGTCTGCAAAACACAGAAGAATCAACAGGAAAACTGAAAAAAGTGTTAGAAGTGCATTAAAAAGATTCTCACAGTTTTGGTGTGCTAATGACCCCCTATCCCAATGGAGGGCTAGAATGGGAGTTGCCTCAAATAATCTGACCTGAAGGAGAATACGTTTGGGAAACTGTGGTAATTCTGCCAACACAGGAAGGGTCTGTCTCACCATTTAAAGACAGATGACCTAGTGGGCATGTTTCCACGTAGCATGGACTACACATCAGTGTATGTGTGCTGATGCCAAAGAAGCTAAATTAAATCCTTGTCAAAATATTTATGGGTTTGATCAAAGCTGTTAGAATATGTAAACACACACACACACAGCTCCCACGTGTTTCTAGCTTTTTAGGATCTTTCTGTCTACTGATGGTATGGGTGACTGATAATCTTAATTTCAAGTGGCTTACGTGTTTAACTTAATATGTTGTTAGGTTTGATAAATAAAAGTCTTATATTTGGGGTGTTTCTCTGAGCAACACCATACTGTTACCTTCAGTGAAGTTCTGAAATATATTTTCCTAGCAGCAATTAAGTTACAAAACTATCTTTAAGTTTTCTAGTGAACAAATCTAAATCATAATTAGATTGAGCCTGTCTCTCTTTGAGTAGGGCAAGCTCCATTTCATTCACTACCTGCAGGGTGTTAGCTTCTTAAGTTCTTCTTTTTTTTTTTTTACATGAATGTTGACAGATCTTTATTTTTAATAGCCAAAAACTGGAAACAACCAAATGTCCACCAAGAGGCAAATGAATACATATATGTACAATGGGGTAGTATTCATCACAGAGAAATCAAATACTGACAAATAAAATAATGTGAATGAACTGCAAATAATTTCACTGAATGAAAGATGCCAAGCAACAGAAAAGCAGCACATACTAAATTGCTCTACTTACATGAAATTAGAAGATACAAATGAAAGAATGCGGATCTGTGTGTATCTTTGAATCGGGAAGTGCTATAGTGTGTGTCCAGTAGCAGGTTTGAGCAATTATGAAAGGACAGGAGGAAACTTCTGGAGGGAATAAATCTTTTTTATTGCAGTAATACTCTTATGGGCATATACATATATATAACCAGTCCATACCTCAAGGAGACCAGTCCTGGGTATTCATGGGAAGGACTGATGCTGAGGCTGAAACTCCAATACTTTGGCCACCTCATGCGAAGAGTTGACTCATTGGAAAAGACCTTGATGCTGGGAGGGATTGGGGGCAGGAGAAGGAGGGGACAACAGGGGATGAGATGGCTGGATGGCATCACCGACTCAATGCACATGAGTTTGGGTGAACTCCGGGAGTTGGTGATGGACAGGGAGGCCTGGCGTGATGTGATTCATGGGGTCGCAGAGTCAGACACGACTGAGTGACTGAACTGAACTGAACTGAACTGAATATATATATATATATATATGTCATTTGTGAAAGTTGCTCAGTCATGTCCTTTCTGAAATACACTCAGACTCTTTGCGACCCCATGAACTGTAGTCCATGGAATTCTCTAGGCCAGAATATTGGAGTGGGTAGTCTTTCCCTTTAAGAACTTAGCAAATTATACACTTTAAATATGTTGCACATTGATTATATCTCTATAAAGCTGTTAGCAAATAAAAATTCAGTTAAAATCTACCTTCTCTAGAACTAAAGACATCTGCACCTGAAGCTTATTTGAGAGCTTTTCTCTTTGTTGCTATACCACTTCTTCAGTTTTAAGAATAATGTGCTCCAGCACTGTGGGTCTGTTTCTTACAACATTTTAAGAAATGATATTTCTATGCCTGACAATAGCTTTTTGTCAAGAGTGCTTCCAGGTGCTCAGCTTAAAGATACCATCTCCATAAATACCAGTGCCCCCCCTGGGTGTGGCATCTTTGCGAAGAGTACCTTGACATATTCTTCGTTTCTAAGGACTTGTCACTGGGCTCAGCTTCATACATATCCCTCTATTTATTCTGCCTAGGACCTTCAGATTCTATAAACCTGCATGCTTCCCATTATTCCTGCATTTTTAGAATGCCCTTTAAGAAACATGGGTTTTTGCCTAAAATGCTTTTCAATGAACGTAGCTTTCTAAATTCTAACACCCACTTAAAGGAAAGCATAATTGAACTAAGACCCTTTGCAGTTCTCTTGAACTGAAAAGTTCTGAAGTTTAGGACACTATAGTAGAAGANGGGTTTTTGCCTAAAATGCTTTTCAATGAACATAGCTTTCTAAATTCTAACACCCACTTAAAGGAAAGCATAATTGAACTAAGACCCTTTGCAGTTCTCTTGAACTGAAAAGTTCTGAAGTTTAGGACACTATAGTAGAAGAAAGAAAATACATTTCCCTGCTAATCTGTTAGTAGTTTTCTGCTTTATTTCTCAAACCTAAATGTTTAGAACTTGTGGAGAAAAACAAAGTGTCATTTCCACTATGCATGCGAAAGAGAGAGGAGGAGGAAGGTTTGGGAAGGGTAGCAAATCAACTGAGCACTGAGAATGGGAAAGGAGATGATTTTTTTCTCCTGGGTAAAGTATTGAGTATGGCTCCTTTCTCTGTAAGTGCTTTAGAAATGGTAAGAATAGCTCTGTGTGTGTGTGTGTGTGTGTGTGTGTGTAAACAATTACAGTAACTCAGTAAAATGGTCTCTTTCCTCCTTACCCAAGGATTTCCTGCTGCAGATATTTACTGTGTTCCGAATATTGATACGCCCAGAGATGTTTCCAAAGGACTGGACTGTCATGCGCTTGGTGGCTAACAAGTAAGACATTTATATTAATGATAATTGGAATTCATTGAATATGGGAAGAGGAGAATATGAAATGATACATTCACTTTTATCTCAAATTTGAAACCTCCAAATCCTAGAGTTCTTTTTCTTTGCTTCTGAGTTAACTTGTCTCACTTGTTTTGTTTGTTTCTTTGCTTGCTTGCAGATAGCTTAAACATTACTATTTGTTTTAAATAGCTAGTATGTTAACATAGCTCAAAAATCAAAGAGTATAACAGAGTATGCCTTGAGAAGTCCCTCTCCCACCTACTTTATTTACCCCTACTCCCAGCCTGCAATAACCACTTTTATTTGTTTCTTGCATGTCCTTCCACTGTTCCTTTATGCAGAGCTTAGCAGATGGCAGAATAAATGAACTGTCCTGCAAATCTTTCTTTTACATAAAAATCCTGGCAATTTTTCCAAATCAATATGTAGAAATTCCCTCATTCATTTATGGTTTCTTTTTCTTTTGTAGCTGTATAATATTCCATTGACTAGCTGTACCACAGATTATTTAGTACCAGCTTTGTTACTGGACCCTTGAGTCATTTCTGATCTTACTTAATGCATGTTAACTCAGAGAATACATTCAGCTTCTTCCATGTGCTGAACACTGGGAATAAGATAGGATTCCTGAGTTAGGCAGGTGAAGATTGAAGTTCCTTTTACACACCTGAGTGATGTGACCCACAGAAGGCTGAAAATAGTGCTCTGAAGGAAGTTCGGGAAGAGATACAGACATTTGGGGAGTTACTGATGTTGACAAAATTAGCTTATATTAAGCATATTGGGGGGAAAAAGTAAAATGATCTGAGGTCAATAGTTGAATGCGTAGGAACCAGGAAAGGAGAGTAAGGGATGGTCAGAAGGGCCTTCTATTCCAGGAGCTATTCCTGGAGGGCACAGCATCACGGGTTTATCTGCTGTCACACTTTTGGCCTCTATTATCTCAGGATTTGAAATGAAGATGAAGTGGGTTTTTGTTGTTGTTGTATGTTTGTTTTTAGGAAAGTGGCTTGATCTTTACCTCCACACTTATAATTTACCCTATTTCATAAGCATCCTTTCCTTCCAGCCCACATTTGCCTGCCTCTCCCTCCTCCTCTTCTCCCATCCCCTAAGCCCTCATGCTCAGGGTGAGGGTTGGCTTCTTCAGGTATCTGTTCATGGGTCAAAAACACCATTTGTCCTCCCCAGGTACCCAAATATGAGGAAGGCAAGAGCCCCAGGAAGATAGGGTTTGATGTTGATTAGAGATGCCTAATGTGGCTTCTGCTGCAGTACACATTTAGAGACGAGGAGGTGTTAAAATGCTGTGTTAAAAACTTTGTGAAGTAACAAATTGTATAATATGGCATATTATATTTTACATAAGTACGGAAACAGCTTTTCCATTTTGAAGACTAATTGAGAATCCTGAAATAGCTCTCTTTAGAGTTTAGCATATTTAGTTAGATATCTGTGAGTAGAATCAAGTATCTCTTCATCTGGAGGTCCAGAAGCTACAGGTTTAAGTGGGAACCAATGGTCATGTTTCTGGCCTCATTACGAAACAGCAAATATTCTGGGTGCCTGGAGAGGGTGTTGAGTGGTCCAGGGAGCCAGCACAGGAAGAGGTCTACACTGTTGACATCTTCATTATACAGCATCATTATTTGGTCATCCTGCCTGTCCTGTGTGCAGAGGGATATTTTGATGAATTAAAATTTCCAGTGGCAGACATTCAAACTGAAAGTGAATTTAACATTTTGTTCCTTTTGTACAAAGGTGGTGGTTGAGCTTCTGAAAACCGTGACAGTCATGTGGCTTATGATAGGAAATGCCATCTCACTCTGCCACCACCTAAAAGTCTTTACTACACTTGGCAAGACTTTATGGTCATGTGAGTGGGGAGCAGACTTAAAAGTCAGATTCTGTTTTTGAGTAAACTTATAATGTTCAAGATTTCTATCCCTAATGTTAGCTAAATAGGAGCATGGTTCTGTTAGAGGTGAGCTCTGTGTAATGTGTTTAAACGGAAGATTAGTCCCATAGCAAACCTAAGAAAAAGGTCATAAGACTTTGCTGAATGCAGTATCATCATTCCATTGACACCCAAGTCAGTGCTAATAGGAATCTGGCACTACTTTTCCCCTAGTGATGTCTGGCTGTGGTATATCCAACCTAATTCATAGACAGGGCTCCACAGCCTGTGAACCACCTGCCAAGTTGGAATAGACCCCCTGATTTCTGCTGTTCACTTTCCTCTCCTCTCCACATTTAACTGTCATAGTCATTTCCCATTCAAACCTTGAAAGCATGTGGGATCTTTCTTGTGTGATAATGGTTTTTCCAGTGGTCATGTATGGATGTGAGAGTTGGACTATAAAGCTGAGCACTGAAGAATTGATGCTTTTGAACTGTTGTGTTGGTGAAGACTCTTGAGAGTCCCTTGGACTACAGAGAGATCCAACCAGTCCATCCTAAAGGAAATCAGTCCTGAATATTCATTTGAAGGACTGATGCTGACGCTGAAACTCCAATATTTTGGCCACCTGATACAAAGAACTGACTCATTAGAAAAGACCCTGATGCTGGGAAAGATTGAAGGCGGGAGGAGAAGGGGATGACAGAGGATGAGATGGTTGGATGGCATCACTGACTAATGGACATGAATTTGAGTAAACTCCAGGAGATGGTGATGGACACGGAGGGGCCTGGTGTGCTGCAGTCCATGGGCTTACAAAAAGTTGGACATGACTGAGCGACTGAACTAAAAGTTCAGAAATAAACTTTCAGCTATTTGTGTCTTATCTGTTAAAAAATATAAACATCAATAGCATTGATAAATAAATCTCTGAAAGATATTTTAAATATGTTAAGGAGCCCACACCAGAAATTAAAAAGTTTTGCTTTGTTAAATTGTATAGAAGCAAGTTTCAGAAGCTAGATCTAGGTTCCTGAAGTTGACCACCTTTTCTTCATGATACTAACTTTCTTAGAGAAATATTTGAGAAGTGCCCCTCAAAGAGGCATTTTCACCTAAGCTTCCACTTTTGCTACCCACTTGTATGCTTGATACATGTCAAATTGGTGGTAACTGGCCCAGAAGTCACCCTTGCCTAGACTTGAACTCAATGGAATAGCTCATCCCACAAAGTATGTGTTCTTTTATATGATGGTCCTTTCTTCCAGTGTTTTCAAGTCAGTTAAATGCTGTCTTTAAACTGTGCTGTCCCAAATCCTGTAGCTTCTCTGCATTATGTGAAGTCCTACCAAAAGCTATGACTTATTAAATACCTGGCTGTTAGTATGGTCTTTTGATTTTTTCTACCTAAGTGTCTCACATTGTGTGTTCAGGCTAAATTTCCCAAGGATAAGAAAGCTGACTTCTGCTTGCCTGCGAAGCTTAATTGTGCCTGCCACTGTAAGTTCTTGGTAGATGTTTCACATGAGGACAACTGCTCAATCTGAGAAAGAAGGAACATAAGGAAGATGAAAATTGAGTACCAAAAATACAGGACACTTTGAGACAGGCTTCTCTCCACCCTCTTCCATACACATTGCAAAATACAGTACAAAAATAAAGTCACAGCTTTATACATATTTTCAAGATTTGCTTAGTGAGGAAAGTAAAAATTCCCTAGCCCTGCAGTTAAAATTTCAGACCCTTATTTTGTTTATCTTCTCTGCATGTTGGCCTCAAACATTTACTTGTGTGTGTGTGTGTGTGTGTGTGCGCCAAACACTGAATTGTTTAGCTGATTATTACCTTCACCAGTTTATGTTCAAATGAGATATGTATAGCAAATAAGTGATTTGTGGAATCAGAGAGTCTTAGGGAAGGTCATCCTTTCCTTCACTGACTCCTTCATTCAGTAAATATTTTCCAGTGCTTAATCTGTAAAATAAATGTCATCATGACAAAAAGCACAGTTCTGAGAGGAGGGCTGTGAAAGGAACTTTGTTCTGGACTGGAATAGGAGGAGTTTTTATGAAGAAGTGAAACTTGAGCTGAAATCTGTAGCAGGAGTTAATAGGTAGACAGCAAAGGAAGACTTCTTATCAGCAGGAATAGCATACACACAGGCCCTGTGGTCAGCATGAAGATGGCACATCCAAGGATCTGGAAGACTGTGTGGAGGAAATGCGAGGAGGGAAGGAACCAGTAAAAATGAGGTTGGAAGAAGACAAGGTCCAGATATTAGGGGGTACAGAGACAAGAGAGAAACCAGGAAAGACCAGTTAGGAGCTTAATACAGCAATCCAGGTAAGAGCCGATGATGAGTTGAACAGGTGGATTGCAATGAAGGTAGTGGGAAGATCAATTTTTTTAATTTTTTTATTTGATTTTTTATTGAAGGATAATTGCTTTATAGAATTTTGTTGTTGTCTGTCAGACTTCAACATGAATCAGCCATAGTTATGTATATACCCCCTCCCTTTTGAAATTCCCTCCCATCTTCCTCCCCACCCCACTTGATACAGAGCCCCTGTTTGAAAACAGAGATGACAAGACTTGGAGATGGCTGGATGTGGGCCGGAGAGAAAAAAGTTTGAAGATGGCTCTTAGAATTGTGGCCTCAACAGAAGGACAGATGGTGGTAACATTCACTTACATGGAAGGTACTGAGAGAGGAATGGGAGAGGTGAGGGATCCTTTATTGAGCAGAAATTTGAGATGCTGTTAGATACCCAAGTGGAGATGTAAGAGAAGCGGCTGGACATGCTTGTATGGAGCTCAGAGAAGTTAAAACTAGCAACATGCTAATACATTTGAGATCCTTGGCATTGGGTAGTATTTGAAGTCATCAAACTGAATGAGAGCACTCTAGAGGAAAGTACAGATTGAAAAGAGAAGTCTGCTTAAGACTGGGCCCTGCAACATGCCCATCTTCCAAGGTCAAGATGTTTGGAAGCCACCAGCAACAGAGATGGAAAATTCTGAGAGANGAACTGCAGGAGTTGGTGATGGACAGGGAGGCCTGGCGTGCTGCGATTCATGGGGTCGCAAAGAGTCAGACATGACTGAGTGACTGAACTGAAATGATGGTGTAAGATGAGAACCAGAAGGGCATAATATCAACATATGAGGAAAATATTTCATAAAGGAAGGCGTTTGGGGAGGTTGGAGGATGAAGACTGACAACTGTCGCTGGGTTTTGGCAGTGGGATGCAGATACTGGTGACCTTGACAAGTGCTATTTCAGTGGAATGATAAAGATGAAAGTCTTATCAGAGTGAATTTGAGAGCAGATGGGAATTGAAAAAATGAAAGCAATAATTATCAGCTCTTTAGAAGATTTTGCTGTAAGAAGGAGCAGAGAAATGTGGCTATATCTGGAAGGAGATATGAACGCTAGGATTCATTTCTGAATATGGAATATTATGCATGTTGGTTTACAGATAGGAAGGGCACAGAAAAAAGAAATATTGATAGTGCTAAAGAAAACAGGCCTGAGTGAAGAAACAGTGTCCTTGGGTAAGCCAGTAGGGGTGAGATCAAGTCCAGGGTTTCTCATTGTGCCTGTCTAAGAACACCTTTCCAGAAGGTAGCGCTGTCCTCTGTCAACTTGCACTGGAAATTAGGTCAGCTGAGTAAGCATACAGTTTAGCTCCATTGACACTGTTTTTTGTGGTGAGACTTTCTCAATGAAGGAAGCTCACCACACTTAGGATAGCACTGATAAAGTACCCACCAGGAAACTTGGCTTTAGCTAGGAGTGTTGATCCATCATAACAGGAAGGAAGACAAAGTATGTGACACTGACTATGAAAAGTTTTATGTTAGAGCAGATGATCTGTTGAAAGTGAAAAACTGAAAGTGTTAGTTGCTCAGTCATGACCAACTCTTTTTAACCCCGTGGACTGCAGCCCTTCAGGCCGCTCTGTCCATGGAATTTTCCAAGCAAGAATACTGAAGTGGGTTACCATTCCCTTTTCCAGGGGATCTTCCTCACCTGGGGATTGAACCAGATCTCCTGCATTGCAGGAAGATTCTTTACCATTTGAGCCACCAGGGAAGCCTGAGATCGGCCAGGCTCCTCTGTCCATGGAATTTTCCAGGCAAGAATACTGGAAAAGGTAACCATTCCCTTCTCCAGATGTTCTTCCCAACCAGGAACTGAGCCAGGGTCTCCTGCCTTGCAGGAAGATTCTTTATCATCTGAGCCACCAGGGAAGCCCATCATCTGTTGAAGACCCATTGAAAAATAATTACTATTGTTTTTTATCGGGGATTTCTATTAGGGTCATTATCTTTAAATACTTTGCTGTGGCGGAGCATGGGGGAAGATAGTGATTTTTACCAAAAACTATCTTACTAAGAGAAATGTGCCATACTTCCAGAGTTATAGCAAATATTTACAAAAGAATTGCCTGCATCTCCTGGTGAGGTCTGAGGAGATAGTAGAATGAATACATGAGGAAAGGCAAGAATTCATTAGGATTTAAGTCTAATAGGCCAAACAAACAAACAAAAACTGAGGCTGTTGCCACATGAGTGATTTTACACCAACACTGGCCAGAGGAGAAGGTCATGAAATTTCTAAAAATCCTTCCATTTCAATCTTTGTTGATTCTTTTGAGCTCACCTGCACTGCATACCTCCTTGACTAAAAGCAGAATCACTTCTTTTCCTGCCTTCCTGTTTTGGCTTATTCTGTGGCCTCCACTTGGTGTGGCTTTCTCCATCAGCTTTGCCTGTCTTAATCTCAGTCTTTTCTTCAAAATATGTATAGAAGCAGTATTGGTTCCTTTACAGTGATAAATGTGCCATACCAATAATAGATGTTAATAAGAAGGGAAACTGGGTATGATGTATACAGGAACTCTCTGTATTATCTTTGCAATAATCCTGTAAGCCTAAAACTGTTCTTAGAAAAAGTTTATTTAAAAAAAAATAGCTGTAGAAAAGTATAAATATTTCTACAAGGCTTACATTTTAGAAATATCTAGTACAGCAAATAATTATCACAAACCATAGATTTAAATACTGGTTTGAAACTACAGTCATTCAGCAAACACTTACTGGGCTAGGTCTTTGGTGATGCAGTGTTTACCATAGACAAATTTCCCAAATGTCATTCCTCACCAAGTTCCAACCCTCATCTATCTTCTTTTCCGTTTCTAACCCCAGACATCACAATGAATGATCACATGCATCAGAATCATGTGACTGAGCCCTGGCATGATCTCACCAAGCCATAGCCTCTGGTGAGACCCTAAAGCCTTATGTATCTTTCAGGTGCTACTCACGTACTGACATTTGAGGACCACTAGCTTGGGTCACGGAGAAGGCAATGGCGACTCACTCCAGTACTCTTGCCTGGAGAATCCCAGGGACGGCGGAGCCTGGTGGCTTGCCATCTATGGGGTTGCACAGAGTCGGACACGACCAAAGCGACTTAGCAGCATCAGCTTAGGTCAGTTTCCCCTGATGGCTGTCCAGGAGTTTGATCTACCCTCTTAACCCTCCAGCTTGTTATCCTCCAAGTTTAGATCTCCTTAGTTTTTCAGTGCACAAACCTTAACCTTATTGATGCCTAGTTTATCTAAAAACTGGATATTGGAATCCAAAATATTCAGTCCATTTATAATTTATGGAGATGGGCTTTTGCTTGAGCAGATTATCAGGTTAGAGGAGTTTTCAAAAGGACAATTTATAGGATGAGGTTTCCCTAGGGGGGATGGCATTGCATGAAAATACTTTCTAAATGCCAGAAATGAGGTGGCAGCTGGAAAACTTGAAGAAAGAGCTTGGATTTCCTGTCTGCTAGTTTCTCTTTTATGCATACATTTATCATGCTGTGCCATGGATTAGGGCTGTCAAAAGTGATCCTTATGCTTGCATTCCTATGGCAGACACTAGTATTTTGACCATTTGTAGTAACAGATTGCAAACCTTACTTGGCTATTGAATTGGAGCCCTGAGATTTGAAAAGTCCACATATTCAGAAACTGAGTCATGAGTAAAAGAGTAAAACCAAAGGGAGCCACATGGTTTTGGGCAAATTAGAACAAGTAAAGAAAAATCCTTAAACACTACAGGTTTCCACCACAATGAAGGAGCCATAATATATATGTGCCTTTTTAGCTGATTGAGGGCCTGTATGCCAGGAAACTGTCTTAGTGCTGAGGCATAAAAAGCTCTGGGAGCTGCCTCTATGACTTGGGCTGAATATTATAAGCATAAATGAAAAGCAATTGAAATAGTCATTTTAAGATCTTTTTAGCCCTGGGAAGTCATATTTTTGAAGGTCTTATCCCTCATCAGACCACCTGCCACATGCCAAAATGAAAAGCAGTTTTTACATTTTGTTTTTTAAAGTATTGGCCTATGTAATAAATTGCCAGGCTTCCCTGGTGACTGAGACTGTAAAGAATCTTCCTGCAATGCAAGAGACCCAGGTTCAATCCCTGGGTCAGGAAGATCCTCTGGAGAAGGAAATGGCAACCCACTCCAATATTCTTACCTGGAAAATCTCATGGACAGAGAAGTCTGGCAGGCAACAATCCATGGGGTTGCACAGAGTCAAACATGACTGAGCAACGAACAAAGCCCCAGAAAAGGCCTGTGCCCTGTACTTCTTGTGCCTGATGATAAAGCACCCTCGGTAAGAGGATGAGATGTTCAGTGTAGAGCAAGGACGCGTGTCCTGGTAAACTACTGTGGCACGTCCAGCCACGGTAGTCATTGGCCTGAAATTCTCGAAGGCAGGAGAATGTGAGGCAGTGTTGTGTGGAATGTGTTTCTGACTTGGACCTCTCCAGAGCCTTGCTCTTCAAAAGTTGGATTGCGAATCAACAGCGTGAACATTTCCAGGAGCTTGTAAAAATGCAGAACTTTTAGCCCTCTCCCAAGCCTGCTGAATCATGATCTACATCTTAACTGATCACCAGGCACCCATGGAAATTTGTCTAACTTTTAAAAAGGTTTGTCTAGAGCAGTGGTTCTCAGCGTTGGGTGTACATAGGAATCACCTGGGAGCTTTACTGATCCTGAGGGTCCACATTGCTCCCCAGTCCAATTATTAAATCTCTGGGGTGTGACCCAGACATCTGTGTTTTTTAAAGCTCCCCAGTGATTCCAGTAAGCAGTCAGCTTGGGGCTCATAGGTCCTTCATAAAGCCAGAGAGACTCCTTGTTGTTTACCAGCAAGCACTGTTCAAGAAGCCATGGGTTTTGTTCATGTGTTTGGGATCTAGCATATAAATTACAAATGAGTAGTCTTGGCCAAGGAATCATCTCACTTGGAAGACTGAGTTTGTTGGCTCCTTTCCACAGCACTGGGCCCAGTAATCCAAATCTCACATATGTCATGTTTTACTAACACTAGAGGTTACTGTTTCTGAACAACAGTCCAAGCTAGAGTTGTGGGCCAGAAGGTGGTTTTGACGTGAAACTCAGGTATCGTGGTTCTATGTATGTTTCTTCATTGACTGTTGAAGGAAAACATTCATTAGGGATGCAAAATTTTCTTCTTTAAACTTAGAAGCCCAACAGTGCAATAGGTGCTGGACAAAGAGCCCTTTCCTTGCCTGATAGCGTTCCATTTTCTGAAAATTAAGCTTTAGTTCTCTATAGCAAGATTTGAATGAACTACTCTAGAAACTTAATCAGTTACCAGCATGGATTTCATCAGTGTCTATGGACAGTTGTCACTTTATACTGTTTTGATATATGTGATTTGTCTCTTTGATGTGGAATTCATGGTTGATATCTGCCATTTGGGCAATAGAAGAAACCATAGGACTTCTGAATCTCATAGGCTTTACTTAGGCTTGACTTTCATAGGATGATTCATTGGAAGATGTAAATGACACATTAAAAGGCGCATGAATGTAACACAGTGCTGGTTCATGGTAGAGCAAGTACCCAAGAAAATGGTGGCTTTCTTCTCTTTCCTCTTCTTAACACATTATTGACCAGGGGTTTTGGCAGAAACTAATGCCTGTGGCCAGCAATTTGTTATGTAAGTGAATGTTGAAACGTCTCCAGTCAATAACAGGTGACAAAAGATGTATTAATAATCTCTGTCAATAAGTTGTTAACTTGAGCTTCCATATTCAACCGTATTCCTTAGCCTCATTAGTCCTCTCCTGCCCCACAGGGAGACTATAATAGTGACTTTTCCAACAGCTTGCAATAATGAACATTTATGTTCTTCAAAAACTATAAATATTTTTCTGAGTGAATATTCTTTTAATCTCTATTTTACCAGTAGGATAACGAAAGTGTGAGGTTGATGAGGTGTTCTGTTTTGTTTCATGTTATTTTACCTAGGGTCATATAATTACATCCTTCAGTTACAAGTCCTATAGTAAGAACTAGGGCCTCATCACATCACAAGCACTTCCTTACGCATGCATCTTAGGAAAGGCCAAAGAGACTTTAAATATCAATCATTTATAAATTGGTGCTTCGTTTCTGGTGGTTTGGGGAGTGACCGATCTTGTTTCAGTAAATGCTGTTATCTGACGTTAAATGAGCCAATTGGAATTGCATTCAGTTTTGAACATATGCTCTTGTAGCTGTAAAAAGGAGCTGATTTTGAACAAATTGCTTAACTCAAGAGTTGACCAAGGATGCTTACTAAATCCTTTGTTAATCTCCCTAGCAAGATACAGATGACTGTATACGGCCCTTCTGACAGGCTTTCCCTAGTTCTCCAGCCCAGAGATGCCCCCTTCTCTAAACTGCTGTAACATGTCAGTGTCACACAGCTTAGTACCAGGATATAGACAATTTCACAGTCTGTGATGTTTCTTTAGTGGCAATCTTGTCACCATGGAGAGGGAATCTGACTCCCGTAGCTCATACATGCCCACTAACACCTTAAATAGGGGAAAGCAGAGAGAAGACGGTCAAGTAAATACTCAATATAATCTATTGCTTTAGCCTGCCCGTTTCATCTTTGGGCTCGCTCTCTTTTGCTATATTTTATGTTTTTATACTTTCTTCCATGTTAATAAAATATAGACTATTGTAAATTTATTTTTTAAATTTTGCTTTGTTTAGAAATTTAAAAATTGTAAAACATCAAGACAATATAATTCTGAGTCATGAATCTATAGATTTTTCTGCATATCATTTCAGTGATAGATTCTTTCACTTTTTTTTCTAGGTGTCCTCTTTTTTATTTCAAATATGAATGATCTAATATTGTTCCACAGGCTTACTGAAGGGGTTTTTTTTCCTTAATTACTTTATTCTTGCCTAATAAATGGTTTTCCCTAATGTGAAGTTTTCAACTTAAAATGTATTCCTTTTTATCACTAGCGTCATTATTACAACAGTTCTGTACCTGTCAGATGCACTTCGGAAGAACTTCTTAAATGAAAACTTTGATTATAAGGTCAGTATCCATTTAGATGGCTATCTTGCTTGAGTTAAAAGGTTTTACATTGTCCCTCAAGAAATTTCCTCATGAATTTTCTTTCTCTTAGTAATAAGAAAATACAGTTATTCTGGCTACCTCAAATTAATCTTGGAGCATATTAGTTTCAATTATGGATAATGTTAAGAGTTCTTTCTTCTATTTGTGAATAAGTTAGGTCTAGAACTATGTTTATCAACCTAGTCGAAATCATAGTGCTTAAGAGGAAAGAATGTTCTTTACTGTTACTGTAAATTTTAATTCTTTCTCTTTTTGATCCCCGGCAAGACAAAAAGAACTTAGTGCATAATGTTTTAAAGCATCTTTTAAAACAGAGTTTATGTAAAGAGCATATTTACAAAGTAAACTGNTATAAATATTTCTACAAGGCTTACATTTTAGAAATATCTAGTATAGCAAATAATTATCACAAACCATAGATTTAAATACTGGTTTGAAACTACAGTCATTCAGCAAACACTTACTGGGCTAGGTCTTTGGTGATGCAGTGTTTACCGTAGACAAATTTCCCAAATGTCATTCCTCACCAAGTTCCAACCCTCATCTATCTTCTTTTCCGTTTCTAACCCCAGACATCACAATGAATGATCACATGCATCAGAATCATGTGACTGAGCCCTGGCATGATCTCACCAAGCCATAGCCTCTGGTGAGACCCTAAAGCCTTATGTATCTTTCAGGTGCTACTCACGTACTGACATTTGAGGACCACTAGCTTGGGTCACGGAGAAGGCAATGGCGACTCACTCCAGTACTCTTGCCTGGAGAATCCCAGGGACGGCGGAGCCTGGTGGCTTGCCATCTATGGGGTTGCACAGAGTCGGACACGACCAAAGCGACTTAGCAGCATCAGCTTAGGTCAGTTTCCCCTGATGGCTGTCCAGGAGTTTGATCTACCCTCTTAACCCTCCAGCTTGTTATCCTCCAAGTTTAGATCTCCTTAGTTTTTCAGTGCACAAACCTTAACCTTATTGATGCCTAGTTTATCTAAAAACTGGATATTGGAATCCAAAATATTCAGTCCATTTATAATTTATGGAGATGGGCTTTTGCTTGAGCAGATTATCAGGTTAGAGGAGTTTTCAAAAGGACAGTTTATAGGATGAGGTTTCCCTAGGGGGGATGGCATTGCATGAAAATACTTTCTAAATGCCAGAAATGAGGTGGCAGCTGGAAAACTTGAAGAAAGAGCTTGGATTTCCTGTCTGCTAGTTTCTCTTTTATGCATACATTTATCATGCTGTGCCATGGATTAGGGCTGTCAAAAGTGATCCTTATGCTTGCATTCCTATGGCAGACACTAGTATTTTGACCATTTGTAGTAACAGATTGCAAACCTTACTTGGCTATTGAATTGGAGCCCTGAGATTTGAAAAGTCCACATATTCAGAAACTGAGTCATGAGTAAAAGAGTAAAACCAAAGGGAGCCACATGGTTTTGGGCAAATTAGAACAAGTAAAGAAAAATCCTTAAACACTACAGGTTTCCACCACAATGAAGGAGCCATAATATATATGTGCCTTTTTAGCTGATTGAGGGCCTGTATGCCAGGAAACTGTCTTAGTGCTGAGGCATAAAAAGCTCTGGGAGCTGCCTCTGTGACTTGGGCTGAATATTATAAGCATAAATGAAAAGCAATTGAAATAGTCATTTTAAGATCTTTTTAGCCCTGGGAAGTCATATTTTTGAAGGTCTTATCCCTCATCAGACCACCTGCCACATGCCAAAATGAAAAGCAGTTTTTACATTTTGTTTTTTAAAGTATTGGCCTATGTAATAAATTGCCAGGCTTCCCTGGTGACTGAGACTGTAAAGAATCTTCCTGCAATGCAAGAGACCCAGGTTCAATCCCTGGGTCAGGAAGATCCTCTGGAGAAGGAAATGGCAACCCACTCCAATATTCTTACCTGGAAAATCTCATGGACAGAGAAGTCTGGCAGGCAACAATCCATGGGGTTGCACAGAGTCAAACATGACTGAGCAACGAACAAAGCCCCAGAAAAGGCCTGTGCCCTGTACTTCTTGTGCCTGATGATAAAGCACCCTCGGTAAGAGGATGAGATGTTCAGTGTAGAGCAAGGACGCGTGTCCTGGTAAACTACTGTGGCACGTCCAGCCACGGTAGTCATTGGCCTGAAATTCTCGAAGGCAGGAGAATGTGAGGCAGTGTTGTGTGGAATGTGTTTCTGACTTGGACCTCTCCAGAGCCTTGCTCTTCAAAAGTTGGATTGCGAATCAACAGCGTGAACATTTCCAGGAGCTTGTAAAAATGCAGAACTTTTAGCCCTCTCCCAAGCCTGCTGAATCATGATCTACATCTTAACTGATCACCAGGCACCCATGGAAGTTTGTCTAACTTTTAAAAAGGTTTGTCTAGAGCAGTGGTTCTCAGCGTTGGGTGTACATAGGAATCACCTGGGAGCTTTACTGATCCTGAGGGTCCACATTGCTCCCCAGTCCAATTATTAAATCTCTGGGGTGTGACCCAGACATCTGTGTTTTTTAAAGCTCCCCAGTGATTCCAGTAAGCAGTCAGCTTGGGGCTCATAGGTCCTTCATAAAGCCAGAGAGACTCCTTGTTGTTTACCAGCAAGCACTGTTCAAGAAGCCATGGGTTTTGTTCATGTGTTTGGGATCTAGCATATAAATTACAAATGAGTAGTCTTGGCCAAGGAATCATCTCACTTGGAAGACTGAGTTTGTTGGCTCCTTTCCACAGCACTGGGCCCAGTAATCCAAATCTCACACATGTCATGTTTTACTAACACTAGAGGTTACTGTTTCTGAACAACAGTCCAAGCTAGAGTTGTGGGCCAGAAGGTGGTTTTGACGTGAAACTCAGGTATCGTGGTTCTATGTATGTTTCTTCATTGACTGTTGAAGGAAAACATTCATTAGGGATGCAAAATTTTCTTCTTTAAACTTAGAAGCCCAACAGTGCAATAGGTGCTGGACAAAGAGCCCTTTCCTTGCCTGATAGCGTTCCATTTTCTGAAAATTAAGCTTTAGTTCTCTATAGCAAGATTTGAATGAACTACTCTAGAAACTTAATCAGTTACCAGCATGGATTTCATCAGTGTCTATGGACAGTTGTCACTTTATACTGTTTTGATATATGTGATTTGTCTCTTTGATGTGGAATTCATGGTTGATATCTGCCATTTGGGCAATAGAAGAAACCATAGGACTTCTGAATCTCATAGGCTTTACTTAGGCTTGACTTTCATAGGATGATTCATTGGAAGATGTAAATGACACATTAAAAGGCGCATGAATGTAACACAGTGCTGGTTCATGGTAGAGCAAGTACCCAAGAAAATGGTGGCTTTCTTCTCTTTCCTCTTCTTAACACATTATTGACCAGGGGTTTTGGCAGAAACTAATGCCTGTGGCCAGCAATTTGTTATGTAAGTGAATGTTGAAACGTCTCCAGTCAATAACAGGTGACAAAAGATGTATTAATAATCTCTGTCAATAAGTTGTTAACTTGAGCTTCCATATTCAACCGTATTCCTTAGCCTCATTAGTCCTCTCCTGCCCCACAGGGAGACTATAATAGTGACTTTTCCAACAGCTTGCAATAATGAACATTTATGTTCTTCAAAAACTATAAATATTTTTCTGAGTGAATATTCTTTTAATCTCTATTTTACCAGTAGGATAACGAAAGTGTGAGGTTGATGAGGTGTTCTGTTTTGTTTCATGTTATTTTACCTAGGGTCATATAATTACATCCTTCAGTTACAAGTCCTATAGTAAGAACTAGGGCCTCATCACATCACAAGCACTTCCTTACGCATGCATCTTAGGAAAGGCCAAAGAGACTTTAAATATCAATCATTTATAAATTGGTGCTTCGTTTCTGGTGGTTTGGGGAGTGACCGATCTTGTTTCAGTAAATGCTGTTATCTGACGTTAAATGAGCCAATTGGAATTGCATTCAGTTTTGAACATATGCTCTTGTAGCTGTAAAAAGGAGCTGATTTTGAACAAATTGCTTAACTCAAGAGTTGACCAAGGATGCTTACTAAATCCTTTGTTAATCTCCCTAGCAAGATACAGATGACTGTATACGGCCCTTCTGACAGGCTTTCCCTAGTTCTCCAGCCCAGAGATGCCCCCTTCTCTAAACTGCTGTAACATGTCAGTGTCACACAGCTTAGTACCAGGATATAGACAATTTCACAGTCTGTGATGTTTCTTTAGTGGCAATCTTGTCACCATGGAGAGGGAATCTGACTCCCGTAGCTCATACATGCCCACTAACACCTTAAATAGGGGAAAGCAGAGAGAAGACGGTCAAGTAAATACTCAATATAATCTATTGCTTTAGCCTGCCCGTTTCATCTTTGGGCTCGCTCTCTTTTGCTATATTTTATGTTTTTATACTTTCTTCCATGTTAATAAAATATAGACTATTGTAAATTTATTTTTTAAATTTTGCTTTGTTTAGAAATTTAAAAATTGTAAAACATCAAGACAATATAATTCTGAGTCATGAATCTATAGATTTTTCTGCATATCATTTCAGTGATAGATTCTTTCACTTTTTTTTCTAGGTGTCCTCTTTTTTATTTCAAATATGAATGATCTAATATTGTTCCACAGGCTTACTGAAGGGGTTTTTTTTCCTTAATTACTTTATTCTTGCCTAATAAATGGTTTTCCCTAATGTGAAGTTTTCAACTTAAAATGTATTCCTTTTTATCACTAGCGTCATTATTACAACAGTTCTGTACCTGTCAGATGCACTTCGGAAGAACTTCTTAAATGAAAACTTTGATTATAAGGTCAGTATCCATTTAGATGGCTATCTTGCTTGAGTTAAAAGGTTTTACATTGTCCCTCAAGAAATTTCCTCATGAATTTTCTTTCTCTTAGTAATAAGAAAATACAGTTATTCTGGCTACCTCAAATTAATCTTGGAGCATATTAGTTTCAATTATGGATAATGTTAAGAGTTCTTTCTTCTATTTGTGAATAAGTTAGGTCTAGAACTATGTTTATCAACCTAGTCGAAATCATAGTGCTTAAGAGGAAAGAATGTTCTTTACTGTTACTGTAAATTTTAATTCTTTCTCTTTTTGATCCCCGGCAAGACAAAAAGAACTTAGTGCATAATGTTTTAAAGCATCTTTTAAAACAGAGTTTATGTAAAGAGCATATTTACAAAGTAAACTGATTAGTTCCTTTAGATCTCTATCTTCTTATATTTTAGAATGAACTAGTGAAAAGAAAAAAAATGAAAAATTAGTAAGATTCTTTAGCGCAGATCTCTCTGTAGGTTTGTAATGTAATAAGATAGGCCTGGGTCTCTAAGAATTCTCAGTATACCATTTTTTAAATAGAGAATGAAAAATGGTAAATAAAGATGGGCAGTGCCTATCCTATCCTGGTTTCCCTTCTTAGTGGTGTTTTATGTTTTCGACATCTTAATTTCCCATTCTTTTAAAAATAACATCTTTTATACTAAACATTCAGTAAAATTTCCTTATCAGAGAACTAGAAAATACAAAAAGTATAATAGAAACTAGTGGAATTTTAATGGTTGCATAATAAATGTCTTTATACTTTATAATAAACTATCAAAATTTCATAATCACCACATTACTTTTTAATATTCAGTTTGTTTCTACTGTTTTATTCTCATAAATTACTCTTTATGTATTTCTTACAAAATAAAATTTGACTTATATTCCTAATTGTTTCTTTGGATAAATATTTATAAATGAAAATGTTCAGTTAAAGGATGTAACAATTATATTTGATTGCCTATGTGTACACCAGTACTAGAGAAGACCATTTTGGGGGGCAATTTGATAAGGGGAATAATTTTTTGCTTTATTTACATTTCTCACTTAGATGAAGCAAAGTTGCTCAGTCATGTCTGACTCTTTGCCACCCCATGGACTGTAGCCTGCCAGGTTCCTTTGTCCATGGGATTTTCCAGGGAAGGATACTGGAGTGGGTTGCCATTTCCTTCTCCAGGGGACCTTCCCAACCCAGGAATCAAACCCTGGTCTCTTGTATTGCAGGCAGATTCTTTATCATCTGAGCCAAGGGGAAGCCCACATTTCTCACTAGTTATATTATTAATTATTCATTGTTTATTAATCATTAACTAGTTATTAGTTATTGACTAATTATTGGATAAAATTCATGTTTTGTGAGGTATCTGTTCTTTTGTTCATCATTTTACTTAGAGTTTTATATTCCTTTTTATTTGTGAGCACTCTTTATGTATAAAATATATTCTTTATAATGTTTCTCACATTAATCTTTAATTTTACATGATGTCAATAGAAAAGTTGTTTCTTTCCCTATGTCCTCCATATTTTTGGTTACATTTATTTCTGGAAATTTTATTTTGATCTCTTTCTAATGTGTTTTTGGTGTAAGAGAGCTTAGAAGATTTGTCTCGGTGGGGAATTTTTATGTACTCTCTGAATTTAAATCAATTAGCATATCCAAAAGAGTGTATGTATCTTTCTTTTTTTTTGAGTCCTACATTGAAAGGGGTTCCAAAATGAAATCACACTGAAATAAAGTTATCCAGCTTATGCCTCAGCCTCCTTGGAGACACACAGACATGTTATGAGAGAAATGAAGTATCTACCACTTAGCGTATACCAGAGAGCCCATGAAACTTGGGAGACAGCAATATAAAAATAATATCTATTTAGTTTGTCTCTTGGTTATAGGAAATTTCACAGATATATAAAAGTAAAGAGAATAGTATGATGAATCCCTCATGTACCCATACGCAGGTACAGCTGCTATCAACTCATGGCCCATCTGATTGCAACTCTCCCCCCATCCACTTACCACTTTTGAAGCAAATCCAAGATATCTTGTCACTTCACCTGTAAATATTTTTGTAACCCCATAGTATTTAAATATGTCATTCTCATTTTAGATCTGGGATTCCTACTTTTACCTTGCGGTCATTTTTATAAACCAGTTGTGTCTGCAGTTAGAGATGTTTACACCTTCCAAAAAGAAAAAGGTATTAGAAAAGTAAGTACCAGTGTATAATTGGGTAAGAATATGAGGCAAATCAAATGTTGTGCCTTTTAAAAAGTATTTCAGTTCGAGTGATTCATAAAGCTGATCTCCATAACTAGAAATCAAAGTAGAGGGGCAATGACCAGGAGGACAACAAGCAACTTTTCTGCAAATTTCACTATTTTGAGCTTATTTAGAAATCTTTGTCCTCAGTCTTTCAGGATTCAAAAATACTATAGGAGCCAAAAATTATGAAACAAATATGTTTTACTCACGGGTTAATATATGAATTTGAATTAGAGGCATCAAGACATGTATTAATACATCGTAAAAATTTCCAGTTATAAAATGAGTGTCATGGGGATGTAATGTACAACACGGTGATTCTAGTTAATAATACTGCATTGCATATTTGAAAGTGCATCTTGAAAGTTTTCATCAAAAGAAAAAACATTGTAACAAGTTATGGTATAGATATTAACTGGACTTACTGTGGTGACAATTTTGCAATATATACAAATATTCAAATTTTTATGTTGTATACCTAAAGGCAATATGATATGTCAGTTATACCTCAGTAAAAGATGTGTACATTAAACATTTTCAATTAAGAACATGTTGTCTTTTAATTCACAATGATAGATTGTGTCCTAAAAAGACACAGATAACTTCTTTTTTCTGGACTCTGTATCAGGTTTGATTTTTGTTCTATTTCAGATATGGTGACATGCGGGTAACAATGGGTTGTGAAATTTTCAGCATGTGGCAAAACCTAGGTAAGTAATGAAAACAGAAGCCACCTCCATTTTGTAGCTTATCACTGTTCTTATAAGGAAACAAATGAGGATGGACAGTTTACCCCTGACAGCATTTGAAACCAAATGTCTAAATCAATAAAGAAGTCTAGAGAGACTGACACTTTGGCATTGAATAAGGCTACAACTGATTCTTTAAATTGGTATCTATCTGAAAAATCACCTTTCTTTTGTGTGTTTCATTGAATGACAAATTTTATAATTTAGCATTATTCCAGTAAGACCTGCGATGAGCTAACCTTTCAGAATTTGGAATTATAGCAACTCAGAATTTCTAGAACTCTGAATTGAGGCTGTGAATCATAACAAATTTAGAATAAGCTTCATGAAACATTGACTTGAGCATCTGTACTCTTAAAAACGTGAAACCAATGACCTATATCATAAAACCTATAGCCAAAGGATTTTAAAGCATCTGTAGTTGCTAAGAAACGATTAGATCCAGTTTTGTTAATCTGCCACAGCAGATAGAGCATATTATTCAGCAAATTGATGACACAGATCTGGTTGCATAAAAAAAAGAATACTATTTAGAAGAAACATTGTTTTAAAATCTCATTGGCATTGCGTTTCTTTATAGAAAGTCATAACCTACTTGATTTGACATGTTAATTGTGCACGTTTTATAGCTCTGCTCTGCTTAGTTGCTCAGTTGTGTCCCATTCTTTTTGACACTTTGGACTGTAGCCCACAAGGCCCCTCTGTCCCTGAGATTTTTCAGGCAGGAGTACTGGAGTGGGTTGCCATGCCCTCCTCCAGGGGATCTTCCCCACCCAGGGACTGAACCCACATCTCCTGCATTGCAGGCATTCTTTATCACTGAGCCATCCAGGAAGCCCTAAGTTCATAGCATTCATTTACTATTGTAATTCTTCCTTGTGATTTATTAAAGTGATAGACCTATTTGAATTGAATATATAATGACCTGAAAGTATATTTTCTCCTGGACTTATCCAAACACAACTTGAAAATGGCAAAATTTGTTTTCTGTAACTGGAAGTAGAACCCTTATCATTTTACTTCAGTTCATGTTACAGAAGTGATTTTTTTGATTGAGATACCCCTCAAATGTAGAATACATACAGGGCAATTTGAAGAAACCTTGTTATATATAATGAGCCCAGTGTTCGATGCTAACTGATAATTTCAGGGGGAAAAAAAAGAGCAAGTTACCACTTGAAAGCAACCTCCAGCTATCTAAAACCAGCCAGAGAAGCCCATGAAATATGTTTAGATTCAACTGGAAAATAAACCTCAATTTGTCTTATTTGAAGAACACCTCCTCTCAGTCTTCATGTTTCATTGATTCTTTGTGTCTTTGTTTTTCAAAAACAGATCGAGACCCTTGGAATGCCCCTATTGCTTTTGGCATTAATTTAGCAAAGAGTTTTCCAAAGAAGGCTACATTGAAGTATGGTTGTGGCTTAAGCTCTTTTCAGAGCTCAAATGATAAGACCCGTACAGGTTCACTTGAGTTAACAGAATGTGAGAAAATGGCAGGTTAACATCTTCTAGATAAATCTTAGCACAGCCATGTGTGGTTATTTCCACATAAATCTTTCTCTAAGCCAGCATACCTGTGCCCTTAGACCCATGACCTGCTAAATAAAACTGGCATCTTTTGTTGCATTAAAGATGTCATTGTTTGCTTCATAAACTCTTCTCCTCTATTTCGTCTTTAACAAAAATATGTCTACCTCTCTGGGTTTTATTTGTTTCCCTCAGGAACCTGAAGAATGTAAAAAAATCTCTAAAGCATGCTGATCCCCATGTATTATGATGTCAGTGCTCTTCAGAACAGTGGTCCCAGGCGGCTCAGTGATAAAGAATCCCCTCTGCCAAACAGGAAATGTGGGTTCGATCCCTGGCTTGGGAAGATACCCAGGGGAAGGAAGTGACAGTCCACTCCAGTATTCTTGTCTGGAGAATCTCATGGGCAGTGGAGCCTGGTAGGCTACAGTCCATGGGATTGCAAAGAAGTCACAACTTAGCAACTAAACAACAATGGCTCTCAGTAGACAGCATCACCTGGAAGCTTGTAAGAAATGCAGATTCTTTGTTTCCTCTCAAGACCACTGAAACAGAGTCTCTGAGAACCTCTGAGAGGAGGCACAGCAGTCCTGAGTTTTTCCGCGTTCTCCAGGTGATTCTTAGGCACTTGGCTAAAGATTGAAAAGCACTGGTGTAGGTAGCACTCTAGCCTTTCTTTGTTCTTCCAACCCTGAAGTCTAGCGCTCTAGCACTCTGTTACAAAAGGCTCATTATAATCAAGTGTGAATTCCCAGCATGCCGTAGTTCAAGTATAAGGTGTGTGTACATTTTCACTTCATTCCTTAGTTTCTGCATTATTAGAGTTGTGGTCAGCCTTCCAAAACATGAGGTGAATTTTAAAGGTCATTGCCGCCATACAACCACTGGAATTGGAGACTTTAGAAATGTGAAAACCTCTTTTACATCATATATTTTTACAAAAATGTTAAGAAAAATTAAGTATTCAGGGTGCTATTTTAACACCCCTCATAGGGCTTAAGTCAGCATGTTACTTAAGAATATACATTAGTTATAATTTGGATTACCTATAAATGTGTAATATTGGGTGCTTTGCTTGCGAAAGGAAGATTTATTCAGATAATTAAAGGTTTTCATTTTATACTATACACAAAAATTTTAAATGGATTAAACACTTGATTGTAAGACCTCAGACTATAAAACTCTAAAAAGAAAACATAGGCAGTACAGTCTTTTATATCAGTCTTAACAATATCTTCCTGAGTATGTCTACTTAGGCAGGCAAGGGAAACAAAAGCAAATATAAACAAATGGGATTAAATAAAACTTAGAAATGTCTGCACAGCAAAAGAAACAATCAACAAAACAACACACTACTTACTGAATGGGAGAAGATATTTGCAAATCATATATCCAATAAGAGGTTATTATCCAAATATATGGGGCATCCCACTTTACCAGGAGGCACAGTGGTAAAGAATCTGCCCTGCCAATGCAGGAGACACAGGTTTGATCCCCTGTGATTCCCTGGAAAAGGGGGTGGCTACTCCACTGTAGTATTTTTCCTGGAGAATTCCACAGACAGAGGAGCCTGGCAGGCTACAGTCCATGGGGTCACAAAGAGTTGGAAACGACTGAGCAACTTAGCACTCATACAACTAAACCACAAATGATTTAAAAATGGGCAGAGAATCTGAATAGACATATTTTCAGAGGAGACGTGCGGATGGCCAGCAGGCACATGAAAAGATGTTTAACATCACTAATTATTAGGGAAATGTCAATCAAAACCACAATTAGATGTCATCTCATGCCCATTAGAATGGCTGTTACCAAAAAGATAAGAAGTAATAGTGCTGAACAGGATGTGAAAGAAGTGGAACCATCATATACTGTTGGTGGTAATTTTCTGTAGTGGCTGCACCAATTTACATTGATAAATTTGGTAAACTGGTGCAGCCACTATGGAAAAAAGTATGGAGAGTCCTCAAAAAATTAAGATTAGATCTACCATGTGACCCAGCAATTCCACTTCTGGATATCCAAAGAGTACCAAAAATTTAGTTTGTACAGATATATGCCCCCCTATATTCATTGCAGCATTTTTTTTNAAATTTGGTAAACTGGTGCAGCCACTATGGAAAAAAGTATGGAGAGTCCTCAAAAAATTAAGATTAGATCTACCATGTGACCCAGCAATTCCACTTCTGGATATCCAAAGAGTACCAAAAATTTAGTTTGTACAGATATATGCCCCCCTATATTCATTGCAGCATTTTTTTTATTATAGCCAAGATGCGGAAACAACCTAACTCTCCATTAGCAGATGAATGGGTCAAGAGAGTGGATATACATACAATGGAATACTACTCTGTCATAGGAAAGGTGAAATATTGTCATTTGTGACACCCTAGAGGGTATTATCGGAGAAGGCAATGGCACCCCACTCCAGTACTCTTGCCTGGAAAATCCCATGGATGGAGGAGCCTGGAAGGCTGCAGTTCATGAGGTCACTGAGGGTCGGACACGACTGAGCAACTTCACTTTCTCTTTTCACTTCATGCATTGNTTGAACATCAGGGAGTTCACGGTTCACGTATTGCTGAAGCCTGGCTTGGAGAATTTTGAGCATTACTTTACTAGCATGTGAGATGAGTGCAATTGTGCGATAGTTTGAGCAGTCTTTGGAATTGGCTTTCTTTGGGATTGAAATGAAAACTGACCTTTTCCGGTCCTGTGGCCACTGCTGAGTTTTCCAAATTTGCTGGCATACTGAGTGCAGCACTTTCACAGCATCATCTTTCAGGATTTGAAACAGCTCAACTGGAATTCCATCACCTCCACTAGCTTTGTTCGTAGTGATGCTTTCTAAGGCCCACTTGACTTCACACTCCAGGATGTCTGGCTCTAGGTGACATAGATGAGTAGATATATGAGCAGAAAAGAGTTGAAGATAAATACCTCAAAATGTCAACGTGGGTTTTCCCTTGCTGCTGTAATTACTATTGATTTTTATTTTCTACCGTATATTTTCTGTATCTACCCAGTACACATGTATTATTTTCACAGATAAAAAATTTCTTTTAATGGCTACCAATTCCAATTTATTTTTCTGCAAATATAGATTGCTAAAATTGAATTGCTTAATGTGGGATAATAGCCCTAGTATACTAAATTAGTTTTCTAAACTGATGTAACATAAATCCAAAAATGACAAAGTTGGCTCAAGAGACTGCTAGTATGTTGGCAATATATGTGTGTAATATTATTGGTTTTATTGCATATCTGAATGTTCTGAATTTCTTTTTCAGAGCAAATAATACACACCAGCCTTAGTTTTGATGCTTTAAATGGGCCCTTTAAGTGGCTTGGCTTCTCAAGAGTTCTTTGAGAATCTCAGATTGTGGGAACCAGGGTCAGGAATATGCAGACTGAGACTCCAGGCAGAATTTGGCTTTTAGATGACTTCCCCCAACTTGGGGGTCTTTTTAATACTCCAAGATGCTCTTTTTCTCTTCTCTTCAATAAGATTCAATAATGGGATCTTTTTGCCTCTTCTTGCCTCTCTAGTACATCTGGCTGGAATATAAAAGCAAAGCAATTAGTCACCTAATCACTGGTGTGTATCTCTGGTAGTGTCTTAAATGAAGGCCTAAGGAATTTTTGCTTGTAAGATGCTGTGTGTGTAGGTTGTATAGAGGGTGGGGAGATGATTTATTTTTTTTCTTTTTGAGTGGAAAAAAGTTTCCGATAATCTTCATTGCCATTATTCTAATTTCTCTTTACTCTTCAAAAATCTCAATGGTTCTTTGAATGAAGTTGTCCCAATTCACTGTGCCTGCCTTTTGGGAAGTGACCAAAAATAGTAAGGAAACTATTCCTGTATATTAGAAGGTACCAAATTTGGAGTAAATTGGCCACCATCTCTTTTGATCTGTAAAATAAACACTCAGGGTTTCAGTGTCTTTAATCTACTGTTTCTGGTTTGTAACTGAGTTGGAGTGGATTTGCATTTTATTTGCAAATGGTCTACTTACTATTTGTCTCACGAGCTTCATAGTTCTTGCCTTGATGGAATATAATTAATATAGTCAAATGGCATCACTAGGCTAGTTGACCATATATATATTGTTAAATATAAATCCATAAGCAGAGGCTCGTTTTTTCCCACTGGCTCTACCTGATAGCAAGGAACATAGGATTGCTAAAAGCTAAGCCTATGTTCCAAAAGCAAGTAATTATTCTGGGTGGAGAAACAGAGACAGGAGGGTAAAGCGGCAAGCCAAGTGTACCTCAGACTAATGGGGAGTATGGCATGTTAAATTGCCTTAAATTCCCTTCAGTAGTAGGTCTCTGGTACGCTGAAAGCAAAATTCAGAAAAGTACTCAGTCAAAATATATTGACTATCTCTGCAGGACGATCTGTATACATGCCCCTAGAAGACCTGTTACTGACTAGAGTTATTGGCCTCCTTGGTGTATGAGCTCAATTGTGTTCGACTCTTTGTGACCCCATGGACTGTAGCCCACCAGGCTCCTCTGTCTATTTCATTTTCCAGGCAAGAATACTGGAGTGGGTTGTCCTGCTCCAAGGGATCCTCCTGACCCAGGGAGCGAACCTGTGTCTTTTTCATCTCCTGCATTGGAAACTTTACCACTCTGTCACCTGGGAAACCCAATTGGCCTCCTTAATCAATAGGAAGTGAACAGAAGCCAGACAAGAAATTCAGGCTTTAATGGGGCCCCTGCTATAGTAAGGAGGAACGAGAACAAACACAGTTCCCTTGCTTGCTCACTACTTGAGCAGAGGTGAGCTTGTTACTTTTATGGGGTGAGGATAGGGGTGTGTCCAGAGATCCGGCCAGGGGGGTGACTTAGATGATCTGCCCACCCCTTGTTGCTGTTGTTGTGTCTGACTCTGCAATCCCATGGACTGTAGACCCCCAGGCTCCTCTGTCCATGGGATTCTCCAGGCAAGAATATTAGAGTGGATTGCCATTTCCTCCTCCAGGGGGTCTTCTTGACCCAGGGATCGAATCTGAGTCCCTTACGTCCCCTGCATTGGCAGGTGGAATCTTTACCACTGTCTCCACCTGGGAAGCCCCTTAGGTAGTGTTGCATGTTGGGGGTGTGTGCAGTACCCTCCTTTTGCTCCTGACTTTTCAGAAGTGCCAGTTGTGTTTTCTTAAAACCTGAAGGAGCATTTTGCTTCTTAGTCACTAAACTGAAAGAGTATCTGCTTCCTAAATAGTGTAAATCCAGCGATCTCTCTGTGCTTTTCTTCACGTACCCCAGATGGGGCATCTGGCAGTGACTGGTAATCAAATCATATTAAGGGACACTGAGCCATCTGCCCTGCTCTCAGCCTTAAGAACTGAATTGTTGGAAAGGGTGTCAGCTTTTCATCTTGAGCTTGCAAGCCTACATGGTCCAGTTTTCTCAATGAGAGTATTGATTCAGNCATCTGGCAGTGACTGGTAATCAAATCATATTAAGGGACACTGAGCCATCTGCCCTGCTCTCAGCCTTAAGAACTGAATTGTTGGAAAGGGTGTCAGCTTTTCATCTTGAGCTTGCAAGCCTACATGGTCCAGTTTTCTCAATGAGAGTATTGATTCAGGCCTTTAAAAATATTTCCCAGCCTTTCTGACATCAAGGGCATGACCCATGCATCAAGGTAAAAGAGAATCAGGCTGTGAATAAAGCTATTCAATTTTCTTTTACACATAAAACAAAAGTCTAAAATGCCAACAATGGCCAACAAAAAGCAGCAAAGTTCAGGATCAAGAAAGTACAGTGTTGGGAGGTGATGAGGAAGTTAGGGGTAACAAGCTGCATTCCCCCTAGAGCCAGAGCCAGATTGGAGTGCTCCCCAAACTGCAGTGGCTGTGGGGTATGAAAGATAGCCCTCGATCAACACTTTGACTGACGTCTATTAGTTTAATTTAACGTTATTTATTTGCCACCAGCGTGGCTTGTGGCATTTTAACTCCCTGACCAGGGGTTGAACCTGGGTCCCCTGCAGTGGAAGTGCAGAGTTCCAACTAATGCACCACAAGGGAAGACTCAGCTCTCATATATTTTATATTCATCTTTTTAGTATCAAAATAGTGACATTTGCTTCTTATGAAATTGTTGTTCAATCGCTCAGTCATTTCTGACTCTTTGCAACCCCATGGNAATGAACAAACAAAGTGAAACAAAAGTAAGCATATAGAGAATGGATTAGTGGCTACCAGATGGGAAGGAAAGTTGCTATTGTTGTTCAGTCCCTAAGTCGTGTCCAACTCTTTGAGACTCCATGGACTGCAGCACACCAGGCTTATCTTTCACATTCTCCTGGAGTTTGCTCACACCCATGTCCATTGAGTCAGTGATGCCATCCAGCCATCTCATCCTCTGTCACCACCTTCTCTTCCTGCCATTAATCTTTCCCAGCATCATGGTCTTTTTCAGTGAGTCGGCTCTTTGCATCAGGTGGCCAGAGTATTGGAGCTTCAGCTTCAGTGAATATTCCAATGAATATTCAGGGTTGATTTCCTTTAGGACTGAATGGTTTAATCCCCTTGCTGTCCAAGGGACCNCATTAATCTTTCCCAGCGTCATGGTCTTTTTCAGTGAGTCGGCTCTTTGCATCAGGTGGCCAGAGTATTGGAGCTTCAGCTTCAGTGAATATTCCAATGAATATTCAGGGTTGATTTCCTTTAGGACTGAATGGTTTAATCCCCTTGCTGTCCAAGGGACCCTCAAGAGTCTTCTCTACCATCACAGTTTGAAAGCATCAATTCTTCAAAGCTCAGCCTTCTTTATGGTCCAACTCTCACATCCGTACATAACAGCTGGAAAAATTATAGCTTTGACTATAGACCTTTGCTGGCAAAGTGATATCTCTGCTTTTTAATATGCTGTCTAGTTTTATCATTGCTTGTCTTCCACAGAGCAAGCATCTTTTAATTTCATGGGTTCAGTTACCATCTGCAGTGATTCTGGAGCCCCCCAAAATAAAGTCTGTTACTGCTTCCACTTTTTCCCCTTCTATTCATATTTGCCATGATGCTATGGACCTGGATGCCATGATCTTAGTTTTTTGAATGTTGAGTTGCAAGCCAGCATTTCACTCTCCTCTTTCACCCTCCTCAAGAGGCTCTTTAGTTCCTCTTCACTTTCTACCGTTAAGTGCTATCATCTGCATATGTGAGGTTGTTGATATTTTTCTCGACAATCTTGATTCCAGCTTGTGCTTTACCCGGCCTGGCATTTTGCATGATGTGCTCTGTCTATAAGTTAAATAAGCACAGTAACAATATATAGCCTTGATGTACTCCTTTCCCAGTTTTGAACCAATCCATTATTCCATGTCCAATTCTAACTATTGCTTCTTGACCTGCATACAGATTTCTCAGGAGGCAGGTAAGGTGGTCTGGTATTCCCATCTCTTTAAGAGTTTTCCACAGTTTGTTATAATCTACACAGTCAAAGGCTTTACCATAGTCAATGAAGCAGAAGTAGATATTTTTCTAGAATTTTCTGCTATGTTTATAATCCAATGGATGTTGACAATTTGATCTCTTGTTCCTCTGCCTTTTCTAAATCCAGCTTGTACATCTGGAAGTTCTTGGTTCACGTACTGCTGAAGTCTAGCTTGAAGGATTTTGAACATTACCTTACTAGCATGTGAAAGGAGTGTAATTGTATAGTAGTTTGAATATTCTTTGGCATTACCCTTTGAAATTGGAATGAAAACTGACTTTCCAGTCCTGTGGCCACTGCTGAGTTTTCCAAATTTGCTGATATATTGAGTATAGCACTTTCACAGAATCATCATCTTTTGGGATTTTGAAATAGCTCAGCTGGAATTTCATCACCTCCACTAGCTCGTTTCTTAGTAATGCTTCCTAAGGTCCACTTGACTTCACACTCCAGGATGTCTGGCTCTAGGTGACTGACCACATCATCATGATTATCCAGGTCATTAAGACCTTTATTTACAGTTCTTCTGTGTATTCTTGCCACTTCTTAATTTCTTCTGCTTCTGTTAGATCCTTGCCATTTCTGTCCTTTATTGTGCCCATCCTTGCGTGAAATGTTCCCTTGATATCTCCAATTTTCTTGAACAATTCTCTAATCTTTCCCATTCTATTGTTTTCCTCTACTTCTTGCATTGTTCACTTAGGAAGGCTTTCTTATCTCTCCATGCTCTTCTCTGGAACTCTGCATTCAGTTGTGTACATCTTTCCCTTTCTCCTTTGCCTTTCACTTCTCTTCTTTTCTCAGCTATTTATAAGATCTCTTGAAACAACTACTTTGCCTTCTTGCAATTATTTTCCTTTGGGATGCTCTTGGGTTACCGCCTCCTATACAGTGTTACTAACCTCTGTCTATAGTTCTTCAGGCAGTTTGTCTACCAGATCTAATCTCTTGAATCTAGTTGTCAACTGCACTGTAAAGCCATAAGGGATTTGATTTAGGTCATGCATGAATGGCCTAGTGGGTTTCCCTACTTCAATTTAAGCCTGAATTTGGCAATAAGGAGCTCATGACCTGAGCCACAGTCAGCTTCAGGTCTTGTTTTTCACTGTAGAGAGCTTCTCCATCTTCGGCTGCAAAGAATGTAATCAATCTGATTTCCGTATATGTCCATGTGTAGAGTCATCTCTTGTGTTGTTGAAAAAAGGTATTTGCTACGATCAGTGTGTTCTCTTGGCAACATCTGTTAACCTTTACCCTGCTTCATTTTGTACTCCAAGGTGAAACTTGCCTGTGACTCCAGACATCTCTTTACTTCCTACTTTTGCATTTGAGTCCCTTGTGATTAAAAGAACATCTCTTTTTTTGTGTTGTAGAAGATTTTAGGTCTTCATAGATCTGTTCAACTTCAGCTTCTTCGGCATTAGTAGTTGGGGCATAGACTTGGATGTTTGCCTTGGAAATGAACTGAGATTATTCTGTCTTTTTTGAGATTGCTCCCAAGTACTGAATTTTCTACTCTTATGTTGACTATGAGGGCTACTCCTTTTCTAAGGGATTCTTGCCCACTGGAAGATATTATGGTCATCTGAATTAAATTCACTCATTCCCCTCCATTTAGTTAACTGATTCGTAAAATGCCATCTCCTTCTTGACCACATCCAGCTTACCTTGATTCACGGTCCTGACATTTCAGGTTCCTATCCAATACTGTTCTTTACAGCATTGGATTTTACTTTCACCATCAGATGCATTCACAGCTGAGCATCATTTCCACTTTGGCCCAGCCTTTTCATTCTTTCTGAAGCTATTTCTCCCCTCTTCCCCAGTAGCACGTTGGACATTTACTGACCTGGCAGGCTCATCTTCTAGTATCATATCATTTTGCCTTTTCAGACTGTTCATGGGATTCTTGAAACAAGAATACTTGAATGATTTGCCATTCCCTTCTCCAGTGGACCATGTTTTGTCAGAACTCTCTACCATGACCTATCTGTCTTGGGCGGACCTGCATTGCTCATAGCTTCATTGAGTTACACAAAGCTGCGATCCATATGATCATTTTGGTTAGCTTTCTGTGATTGTGATTTTCATTCTGGAGGGTGTGGGGCTGTAGGTCTTCCTTCTTTGGTCTGGCCTCTGAAGGGAGATAGAATAGGGTGAAATAAGTAAAGTGGTCAACAGTTCGATGATGGGTGGAAACTAAATTTTTGGTAATGGGCATGCTGTAGTATATACAGAAGTAAAAATATAATGTACACATGAAATTTATAAAACAGTGTTACCTCCACAAAAAGTGAAAGTGAGCAAAGCATCAAATCCCCTCAAATTTATTTATTTGTACCTATATTGGCAAGAGTAGTCTAAAGAAAGAGGTTATTCTCTACTGCTGTGTCCCACCTTTGCCATTCATCATGCTGCAAGGCTAAATTTTTTCTTTCTATTTTTAGTTGAACTAACATCCTTACTAAATATAAAGTGGGCTCTTCTACATTTGCAAACACAGCGTCTTGTAACTGCTGTAGAAAAATCAATACTTCCCTAACAGGCTGCTATGTGTGCATAAATATACAACTCCAGCAGCCCAACTAGCAGGTGCCCTAAATACTTCAAAACAAGACCATGTGGCTGACAATTAGAGATAGGAAAAGTATGCTAAATCTGTGATTTAAAAGGAAATAATCTAAGTGAAGTTTATTTTCCTGCTGCTATACATAGCTCAAAATTTTGCATGGTGAATTGGGTAAGAGTAAAATTTTCTATGGTGGAAAACTTGTATGGTAGCACAGATTCTTTGTTTCCGAAGTGTGTTCTCAGTAAAGAAGGCTAACCTCATACAGTCTGCACAATAATTTAAATGTGGGTATGGCTTCCCTGGTAGCTTAGTGTTAAAGAACCTGCCTGCCAATGCAGACGACACAGGTTCAGTCCCTGGGTCAGGAAGACCACCCTGGAGAAAGTGAAAGTGAAAGTCACTCAGTTGTGTCTGACTCTGTGACTTCATGGAATTCCAGGCCAGAATACTGGAGTGAGTACCTTTCACTTCCAGGGATCGAACCCAGGTCTTCTACATTGCAAGCGGAGTCTTTACCAGCTGAGCCACAAGGGAAGACCAAGAATACTTGCTGCTGTTGCTAAGTCGCTTCAGTCATGTCCAACTCTGTGCGACCCCACAGACGGCAGCCCACCAGGCTCCGCTGTCCCTGGGATTCTCCAGGCAAGAACACTGGAGTGGGGTGCCATTTCCTTCTCCAATGCATGAAAGTGAAAAGTGAAAGTGAAGTCGCTCAGTCGTGTCCGACTCATAGCGATCCCATGGACTGCAGCCCACCAGGCTCCTCCATCCATGGGATTTTCCAGGCGAGAGTACTGGAGTGGGCTGCCATAGCCTATCCCTTCTCCAGCGGATCTTCCCAAACCAGAAATTGAACCAGTGTCTCCTGCATTTCAGGCAGATTCTCTACCAACTGAACTATCAGGGAGGTCCTAGGAAATGACTCCAGTATTCTTGCCTGAGAAATCCCATAGACAAAGGAGCCTAGCAGGCTACAGTTTATAGGGTCACAAAAGAGTTGGACACAACTTAGCGACTAAACAACATGGTTTCTCTACTGTCATAGAAAATCAGGCTACAAAATACTATATGTATTTTGCTTGGATTGTGATTGAAAGAAGCCAACTGTAAATGACATGTTTCAAGACAATCTGGAAATTTTTAATATAGACTGGTTTTAGATTAATTTGAAGAATTACTGTCTGCCATTTAAAAAAATGTAATAAAGGTATTGTGGTCCTGTATTTATAAAATGACCTGCCTGTGAAAGATGCTAACTGATGTTTATACAAGTAAATGTTATGATGTCTCTGACTTGGTTTAAAATTTCTCAGGGAAAAAATAGTTGGGTTGATAAGTGAAACAAAATTAGCAAAAAAAATATTGATAATTATTGAAGCTAGATGATGGGGATGTAGGGATTTATCTTACTGTTCTTTGTAATTCTGTGTTGAGATTTTTCATAGTAAGAAAATTTTAAGAGAAAATCATGTGTAAAATGCCTATAAATGGAAGAGATTTTTAAAAAAGATTCATGGATGCTCAAAGAAATAGTGGTAAATAAACTAAGTGCATGCTAATGATGTTCTTCGCTGGGAGGTCAAAGGATGGCAGGCTCAGGGAAGATTAAAAATAAAAATTCTGTAATGGAGCAGTTCTGAATATCATTCCGCCATAGCAGCTGTGGGAGGACTATCTGGCTGGCAGGAGTTTTCATTTTATTCTATATTTGCTGCTCCACTCATCCCCCTCACCCCATGCACACCCCAAAACTGTGCAAAGGATTGGTGTCTTACACAGTGTCAAGGAAGCAGAAAGGTCCTCTTGGTTATTCGTCACATGCCAGGGTGGCCTTTGTCCTGTGTTCAGAGTCCCTTCAGTCCATGGCTCTGCAGAAGCAGAGCATCTGTGGCTAGACTCTGAAGCCCTGCAGCCATCTCCTGGGGCAGGGCAGAGATAAGAGTAAGGCTGGCTGATCTCAAGACTTGCCAGAATTCATCTCTGCAGAAATTTCCTTTCCTCTTTTCTCTTTCTTCCCCTCGCTTGCCAGAACATCTTGAAGAAGCAGTGAGTGGGTTTAGACTTTTGCAAATGACAGGAAGAGTGATTGAGTTCAGGTTGCTCTGCATTTTGCCCTGACAAAAATAACTACAGAAAGAAACTGCAAATGCTGGCTGCTAGTTACCTGCTCTAAATGTGTATGTTGGGAGGATGGGAAAATGCAGGGAGAAGGCCGTGAATTGATGGTTTTGTATGTTCTGCCACACTGAGTTTGTTGGTCTTGGAAGAATTCATTCTTTTGGAGGAAAATATACAAGGGCAGATTAATAAGGACATTTCTTCTGATGAATAAGAGGGAAGTGTTCTTACTCTGAAGAGGAAAACTGAGTAGTCCCTTGGAAAAGATAAGATATTATCTAGGTCAAGAATAAAGGTAGGAAAGCAAGAAGAATTACAAGCCCCATTTCCTCCTCACATGTAATGGATGCCTTGATATATAAATCATTTAGAGATGATAAGAAACTGCGAAGTTACTTTCAATGAAACACGAGAAAAAGAGGAAAGGACCATGTGGCATCACTGATGTACAGGGACTTTCAGATACAGAGGGGCCTGACAGTTGTGTCTTGTTATCATCCCATATTGAGTAAAAAGGATGAGAGCCACTTTCTGAAGACGTCGGAAATATTCCAAGGCGTTTGCAGTCACAAAAAACAGTGACTTCACAACACCTACTTGGGTTTGCCCATCCATCATTTTCTTTTCTTTCCAAATTATCTTCTTCATGTTCACCTTCCTTTAAAGATCCCTATAAAGTCAATACAAATTTAAATTGTATGTTTGCATCCTGGATTTATGTCTGTCCAAGTCTGTGTTCACCTTCATGCCTTCTGCTACAGAAACAGAATAGAGAAAATGACAATTAATGTGAAGATATTTAACTCCAAAATTGGCAAGTAAGTCTGAACAGCAAGATTTTGTGTGTATTCAACACTTACCAAAAAAAAGATCAAAGATGGAAAAATTAATAAGAGGGAAATGATCCTTTTTCATGAAGCCAGCTCTCTTTCACTCAGCCTCCCAGTATCTCATGCTTTCGTCCATGAGGCAAAAGGTTGTGCATGTAATGTGCATACATGAAATGTACATTGTATATTTTCCATAATGTGCAGTTTATTATAAAAATAGGAACTCTCTGAGATTTTAACATGGATGACTAGGGTAATAGACTGAACTCAACACATATCTGCTAGACAAAATCATCTGTGTCCACCCACCCTCCACTTTCCTTTGCTCTGAATTATCCACAGTATACTTTTCAGGACTTGCTAAATACCGTTTTGAATCCACTATTATTACATTGTAGTCTTTTCAGAAAATGGTTCTGTTTGTTGTTGTTTGGGCCAGTGTTTATATTTTACTTAGGCTGTTATGTTTATTATGTAAAGAAGGAAGACGAATTACATAATGCAGATAGGAACCACCTTTTTCATATATAAAAGTCACCAGTAATATTATCACCCAGAGATAACCAATGTGCTTACTATTAGGGGATATAACCTTGTAGACTATCATATATATATTCTTTTTAAATGAAAGGTGGACCTTTGCATACTGTGTGGTACTTTGCTTTTACAGTTAATTATATTGAAATACTTCATCTGTGTTTTTTCTTCAACCTCATTTTTAATAATTGCATAAGAATTTTAATGTGTGAATGTGCAGTAGAATACACAACCAATTCCTGATGATTTATATAATATTTAATTGTATCTTATGGCTTTTTGTAAACTGGGAAAAGGTAAATCCCTAGGTTTTTTTAAATTAAAAATGATGCAGAAATACTAACATATGGAAATCTGTTTATATAGCTGCTTAGAGAAATATTTTCTTGCCTGAGACAACTATAATCAATTGTGTTCTTGTGACAGTAGTTTTAAATAAGTCGTATAATAATGATTTTCTGAAATCTTATTAAAACTAAATTTACAGAAAGGTAAATATTTCATTCATTTTAGGAGAGCACAAGCTTCATTTCATTCCTGCCCTGATTGGCCCCTTCCTGGAAGTAACCTTGATACCCCAGCCAGATCTCCGCAATGTCATGATTCCTATTTTCCACGATATGATGGACTGGGAGCAGAGGCGGAGCGGCAATTTTAAACAGGTAGGTGGATGTGCTCTCAGAGCAGTCAGAAGAGTCTCAGCTCTCTCAGAGGTGAGTGCTGTGGCTCAGAGATGCTCCAAGTTGAGGAATGAGCTGTGAACCAGATTTCAACCGAGGCTGTGTACTTCCAAGCTGAATACATAGCCTCGGACACCCCTCTAGCATTGTGTCTCCCTGAGTCTCTGAGAAGCTCTGGAAAAAACATTTCATTCTCTTTCAGCTAAAAAAAAAAAAAAATCCTGTGATTTTCTAGGTCTGTGTTTAAGAACTAGCAGACATTTTATTTGCTCCCAGCTGGACACAACACAGAGGAATCAGAAGGTTAATGATTCCTAAAATCGCTGACCTCTCAGTGGTCTGCACATTGTATTTAGTGAATGGCTTAGCTTTGAAATTTAATGCACAGTGTGTTTTATTGCTCTTTGCTTGAAGTGCTGAGAATTAATTTAAAGGGAAAAGCAGTCAAAATTGTTGTAAAGGAAATTCCAAGAAGATGAGCATGAGCCTATCATTTCTCTTTGACACAGGATCTCTTTGACACAGGCTTCACTTTTGGAAAGACACTTGGTCTTATTCCAAAACCAGATCTCATAGCAGAAATTGCCTGCCTTTGCCAGGGCAAGTCACTCCTATTGGAGACAGCAGGCCAACTGTTCACACAGTCACGGCACTCACCTGTGTGTGCTCTGCTGCATGAAGGAAGCTTCTTGCTTCTCCCTATGAGCCCTTCTCAAGTCTTAGAAATGATTGTCAACTGTACGAACAAGCTGGATGCATACATAGACCAAGCATGGCATTTCATATGTATCAAGACCTTCATTTATTTTCAGGAGAATCAATACGTGAATGAAAGCCTATTTAAAAATTATATTGGGGAAAACCCACTTCCCTTCCCTTATCTCTTTACCCATATATTGAAATTTGATACAAAGGAAATAATTGAGCTCTGTCCTTTGACAAAGTCAGATATCCCTCCATACCCCTAGTTGTTAACTCTCTGGCCTTGCAGAAATTCTTCCTTTTCTGTCCCCTCTGCTGTCTCCGAGAGATGATGGGATATTTATTTCTGCCTTCCTGGTACTGAAGTCCTAAAGGATTTATGTTCTTGAAAATATAAATGTTTTGACTACAGTTTTCAGGAAATATGTCCTTTCTGTCTCATGCTGCCGATTGCTGACTTAGAATATATCTATGGATCTACCATCTGTACATGGTTAGGACAAATTCTCAACTTCAGCAAAGATTTAGTGCAACCTCAAACTGTTTTGAGAAAGAAAATAGATACAAAACACATCAAAGATTTAACTGAATGTTTGTGGATATAGTAGTTTGCTGATGTTCTTATATGTGTGTGTGTGTGTGTGTGTGTGTGTGTGTGTATCATGATTTGAAAAAAAACAAAAAAGACTTGCCAGTTTTTACAGCTCCTAAAAAAAGAATTCAAACATTTAAGCTGGGCTGCAGGCATTTGTGTTTGAATCAACAAATAGAAGTCTTTCGCGGCAGCACACACTACCCCACCGGGAGTTTGAAGTCATGTTCCTGCATCTAAATTGGCCCCCTAGAATTCCAAAGGGGTGTCTTCGGTTAACCACAGCTGATAAATTCACTAAATTTACTGTGGCTTTTTCCCTTGCAGAAATAAATATGTTTTCATGTGCCTAGAAAATTCTTCTTGTGAGAAGGAAAGAAAGGGAGTAACATTTGGGTCTATTTCAGGTGGAAGCCAAGCTCATTGACAAACTGGACAGCCTGATGTCCGAAGGCAAAGGTGATGAAACCTACCGTGAGCTCTTCAACAGTATGTGAGTAACATGTGTATCTCCAGTTGATTCTTTTTGGGGGATTTGGGTGTCAGTGCTAAGCAGCTGAGAGCTACAAAGACAGCTTGGATCTCCCCAGAGTGCTTTGTCTTTGTGGAGTGTGAAATAAAGGATCATTGCTTAACTCTGGTGATTGGATCTTATTATGCTGATGATTAGACATATCTCCTTGTATTAATCTCTGATTAGGACAGGTTACAAGTGTTACATAACAAATTCACTCTTTTCATGACTAATTATTTTAAAGTTGGGGCTGCAAGATAATGATTTTCAATTGGGTAGATAGTGGGAGAGGAAAACAAAATAGTGGTGTGATTATTGTGTTTGTGTGCCATGCTTTCCAAGATGTTCTTGGCTGATTTGCTGTTAGGAAAATTAACCTAGTTTGTTCCTGCTCTTCAGTGGTTGATTTAATTCAGCAATACTTATTGCTCATTCAGCATTATTAATTGCTTCGTAAATGTTTCTTACTAGGATATCAGAGAAGCAAATAATTTCTAGTAGATTCTGTGATTAGGATTTGTAAGGAGGATAAAGAAGTAATGGAGTGTTGTAAGGAGACTTGAGGTTGTCCTTAATAAGGTAAGACTGTGATCACTGTCCTAGGATGAAGTGCCTGTACTGAGTAGTCATTCACTGTGTAAAATGGCCACAGACAATACATAAGAAGGTTCCAGTGCTTTAGGATTTTAATTCTAGCACTTGTTTTCTCTACAGCTTTCTAAGGCTCTTAGTCAATGTCTATGACATTATCATTCATTATACTTATGAAGTGTTTCTTTTTGAAGGAGGAACCAGCTCATTGTGCTTGGGAAATGTTTGCAGGTCTTTCAGAAGTGCAGAAACAATTTAGCAATATATTTTTCTATTACAAAATATGCTTTTCCTTGTATTTACAACCAAGTAAATCTAAAACTAAATACTACTGCTTTAGCACTGATAGCCAGATAGAAACTCTGTAATTCATTTATGATCATAAATTTAGAACAGTAGATATATTAATACATAAGGTTGAAAAGTATTATTAATGGTTGATAGATTTCAACTTGCCTGATTTAAAATCATTCTTGATGCTTTTAAGAAAATTATATTGAAGGGAAACGCCAAAAAGGGGTATACAGATCTCTTGTGGTGGTGGTACGTGATAAAATACATTCTTTGTACTGAATCCTGAACAATGGCATTTTCTTCTGATACTGTAATTAAACTGGAACTTTTAATAATTATTCATCAAGCCCTCGTTCATTCTAGTGTACAAAGCATCTGTCTTTCATGACAGCTGGAGTTTAGCAAGAATTCTGATTAAAACCTCATCCAGTATAATAAATTACTTTTGAAAACCACTCTCAATTCCGTTACTAGTCTTTGGTTTGAACAAAGAACTAAAATGAGAAAGCACTCAGTGAAATGACTCTCTTGAGATTTGTGATTAATTATTTATAATAAATTCACAAGATTAATAAGCACTCACATAGCTCTGTAGTGCCTCTTATCTACTTTAATAAAGACCTGATAGCATGCAGTTTGGACTGCTTGTGTGTAAATACAGCTTTGAAATAGAAGATGTACCTTGACATTAAAATCAAACCAATAATTAAAATATTAAGCCTCTATAATTAGGACTATTTTAAGGTCCCTGATTCATTCACTGGAGATTTTTATTCTTTTCTTGATTTTTTAGCATATCACTAGAAATCTTACTATAAATGTTTCTCTTTCATACTTTTAGGATCAGCATATTGAGAATAAATATAATCTAAAGTGATAATTAAATGTCATTACTACCTGGGCTCAAAAAAGAAAGGAAAAATCCAACTATATTTCAGGAAACAATGAAATGCTTTTTTGGCAATAGAAATCACAAAGAATTAGGGTAATCACACTGTGTCATTGCACACATTATGAATTGGGAACACATGCCATTGTGGCAGTGGCACCCCACTCCAGTCCTCTTGCCTAGAAAATCCCATGGACTGAGGAGCCTGGTGGGCTGCAGTCCATGGGGTCACAAAGAGTTGGACACGACTGAGCGACTTCACTTTCACTTTTCCTTTCAAGCATTGGAGAAGGAAATGGCAACCCACTCCAGTGTTCTTGCCTGGAGAATCCCAGGGACGGGGGAGCCTGGTGGGCTGCCGTCTGTGGGGTTGCACAGAGTCGGACATGACTGAAGCAACTTAGCAGCAGCAGCAGCAGCAGCCATTGTGGCATAGATTTTCATTTTCTCTCTGTAATTCATGTCTAAAACTTCTTAAAATTTGTTCATCAGCTGAAAGTAGCTCACTGCTTCCTGAAAATGTGGTATATGCTTGCCAATATAGCCTCCTTAGAATGAAACTGTAAATTTATATAGTACAGTCCTTCCTAAGAACTCATCTTTCCCTGACCCTCATGTTATCCTCATTTTCCCATACTACATCTTTTTTAAATAAATGAGGGTCAGGATTTACTGGTTCTGATAATGCTGAAATTGTGGATCATCGCTGCCTGTGAGATACACAGAATAAGGTATCAGAATGAAGTTTTGCTTCCCTGCATCCACTTCATTGACTCACTCAGCTTCATTTATTGAGCATCGCCCTGTGCTTGGTGGTCTTCTGAGGCTGAGGGCGCACCAGTGACTGTGCTGTTGGAGCACACAGTGAGAGTCCTGACAGCCTCGGGGCTCATAAAGGGGATTTCCGGAAGATGTGACCTCCACCTCAGTCCTCCACTGTGTTTTATTGTATGTTGCTCTGAATAATTCAGTAAGGCTCCATCCAGATCATTTCATAGAGCTTCATTTCACACACACACATATATATATTTGAAGTGAAGTGAAAGTTGCTCAGTCGTGTCCGACTCTTTGCAACCCTGTAGACTCGCCAGGCTCCTCTGTCCTTGGCATTCTCCATGCAAGAATACTGGAGTGGGTTGCCATTCTCTTCTCCAGGGGATCTTCCTGACCCAGGGATCAAACCCAGGTCTCCTACATTGCAGGCAGATGCTTTACCATCTGAGCCACCTATGTATATAAAGCGTTGGCCACCACACAATCCTGGTAAGAGACAGAGAAAGGTAGACTGAGGGTCAAATTCTGTACCCTTCATTCCATCAGAGGGGAGAAGCCTAATGAGCAAGTATATAGTCCTGCAGGATGTTATTTATGTTGCTCCTCATTGTCATGGAGTCCAATTGCCTATTGTTAGTAATAAAAAGTTACCTTGGAGCCAGGAAGTGAGTAGTGGGGAGATAAATTAGGAGTTTGGGATTAAACATAGACAAACTTCTATATATAAACAGCAAGGACCTATTGTATAACACAGAGAGCTATCAATATCTTGTAATAATCTATAATAGAAAAGAAAAAAGGGAGATATATATGTATATATAGGTATCTGAATCATTTTCCTGTACCCTTGAAACTAACCAACATTTCAAATTAACTGTACTTCAGGGTTTTTTTTAATGGTTTAAAAAAGTTATAAAGAAATGATGCGTCATTTATGCTCTTGTGACATGTATGTAAAGTTAGTGCTTTAGTTTATACAGCAACCATTCATCATCTTGTTGCCTGAAAAACAAAAATAGAAAACTTTCACTGTCACTAGTTGAGTTGCCTGTATACTCAGCATGGGCACACTGGCATGATTATAGACCAAATAAAAAACCAGTGTCACCCAAGTTATCTAGAAAGACTCTTCTTGTCTGATAGCCTCTCCTTGTCCAGGTGTATCAAGTAAGCTGGGAGGGCCAGCTTCCCCGCAGAAGGAATAATCCTAGGCAAGAGAGCAGATGAATTGTGTTCTAGGCTTGGTCCTGAGAATTTGAGTCTCAGGTTAGTCAAGGCAGCAAGCTCTGCAGAGCTGTGCCTCTTTTCACAAGAGGATTCTGTAGCTCTGACTTCTGACTGCATCCAGAGGCCGTGCAAGTTAGTGAAGCTCATGCCTATAAAAGAAGTCTCCCATCTATTTTTAGAATTATTACTTAACTTGAGTTCTGTGTTTTTCAGCCTCTAAAGTATATGAGGTGTGGGCTGTCACTTGGGAAGATTTCTCCATCATCCTGCCTTGCTTTGGCAGGCAGCGTTTCATTTGCGTACTTGGTTCAATACCAATTTGGCATTTAAGCTTGAAACAAGTGCTTTTCAGTTTTTTTTTTTTTGTTTTTTTTTTTTAAGAAAACACATTTAGAACAAACTAGGGGACTTTTCCCTGGGGGATTAGTCAGGGCAGGCTCCATCCCTTCATGTGTTACCTCTCCCTTCCTCCCGCTCCTTAGTTTAGGAAGCAGTTCAGAATAAGCCAGAAAGACAAATGATCAGGGATGCCTAGGCACCAGATGAGGAGCCAAGACAGAAGCCTGGGCACTGGATTGGCAATGGAAAAAAGAAAGTGGGGGGAGCAGGAAGGACAGTTGAGAGAGAACATAGCCAAAGACCAAAAAAGAGAGAAAACTTTGACAAAATCGCTTCTTTTCCTACTAAGCACAATACAGGCTAGGCTGAGATGGTACTTGTGAAAAAAGGTGTCATCTCTCTCTGTTATTCATGAAACTAGGATAAGAGGGAAACAAGACTTTAGAAATAATCATCATTAAATTTAGGAAGACAGAGCATCCTCATGTTGTTATGCCTGTGTTCTTTCTTTTCTTCTTTTGGGGAAAGTTCAATCCTAAAGGGCTTTTGCCAAGTATATGGTTAATTTGCCTAGAGGTGGGAGTGGAAGTAAAAAGAGACCCTAATGATTTTGATTGTTATTGTTTTGTGTTTACGTAGCAGTGCCTCTGCTCCAAGGTGCTTAAGGTTAGGGGGAAAACGTAGGAGGAGAGATGTGGTTCGGTACTTGTCGTCAATCTGCTGTAACAACCACATAGAAAGTCCTCGGTGATTAATGACAAAATGAATGAAACTGTTGAGTGAGTGCACAGATAGTACAATATGTATTGAGTGGGCAAATGTTAAGTGAAAGGAAAAAACGCAAAACGTCATACCGTCTGTACAAGGATTTTCCTGTAGCAGTTGCATTGCAGTAAAATTGCTTGGATGAAGATGCATTCCACTGAGAGGTAGGAAAACATTTTTGTGTGACTAAAGCGAGGTCTTACTTAAAAGTAAACTTTGAGGCACTCCTGTTTTTGCTTTTCTCAGTGTTGTTTGTTGTGGGGAGGCACAAGCCTCTAATATTAGTGGGAGAGAGAAGCTAGGAAACAATGTCTTTGAGCTGTGAGGTGCTTGCATATTTTGAAAGTATGATTTATATGCATGTGTTTGTATTTGATGACTTGGATAATCTGAAAATCAATTTGCTTTGTCAATGCTTCCTGGATTAGAATTCCACTCTTTGGTCCCTATCCTAGGTAAGACATTGTTTGCATTGTGCTACTTGTGAGATGTTGCGGTCGTTGCTAAGGCATTTAAGGTACTGATGAAAGTAAAACGGTTGTCATGGTGACTGATAAAAATAAATGTTGAAAATGCCCTGGGTTCTTTCTTTTCCAGTCTACTAAAGAAAATTGAGCGGGAAACATGGAGAGAAAGTGGCGTTTCCTTAATCGCCACTGTAACTCGGCTGATGGAGAGGTTGTTAGATTACAGGTAAGCCCCTGTTTCTCAGATACACTGCGCTCCAGTTAGGAAGTCGAAGAGTCAGAATACAGTTGCACTTGAGTTAATCACTCAAAGAACTGATAATCAGACCATGGAACCTTATGCAGTAAAATAGTGGACTTTTAACTAGCTAGCTCAGTTTCTTCTTTGTTTGTTTTTCCTTTTTTAATGTTTTGTTCTGGGTTCTTCAGCAGTTCTTTTAAAGTTTTAGTAAATTGAGAGATTCCTGTTATTAAAGAAACCTTTTGTTGCTGTTTTTGAAACTCATGCATTAGAACCAATAGACCCATTCATCTTAGCGTGACGGTGGTGTAACAGAATTGTATAACCATGCTGCTTTCTTATAGAAGGAGAGAGGGAATGAAACTCAAACCGTTACCTTTCAGAGACATGATTTTTTTATTTTGAAGTGATCTAAAGTACTGAAGCAGGTCATACCACTTAAATGCATGGTATTTTAAGAAAGAAAGCCTCATTGTTACTGCTGATGGCCAGGCTTACCGGCTCCTTTTCAGCCCAGTAAAAGGTGTGTCATAACATCCCCTCACTCCTCCTCTTCCTTAGCCCCCTCTCTATTGAGAGAGGGCACAGCCCACCTGGAAGTGAAATCTACAGCCACGCTGGTGCTCAGGGAGGGTCTGGCCAGCCCCCCACCCCCACCCCAAGCCTCTTGGGGTTCTGACCTCTTTGATCCAAAGCAACTTGCAATTAGCCTCTAGTCTCTGACAGTTTCTTTTCTCCCCCTAAAAGAACAAACTGTTTTTGCCCTTAGGAAGGAAGTTCTGAGTTCTGACTCTTTCTTCTTTTTAGGGACTGCATGAAAATGGGCGAGGTAGATGGCAAAAAGATTGGCTGCACCGTGAGCCTCCTGGTTAGTCAATGATTTCCCTTTTCCTCCTTGCATTCTAATGTTTGCTTTTTGTCAGAAATACTATGTTTTGTTTGCTTTTCCGCCGCAGTGTGTCTTTATCTGAGTGTTTCTTAGAAGAGTTTAGAAGTGTTCTTTGCTTTAGTTTGAATTAAATGCTTGAGAATTCTCAGCTCCCGAGTGTTGCAGAAAGTACCCACTGTAAGATCCCAAGGTGATGCTAGCTTCTCCCTCTTGTATCATTTTTTCTGCCCTGGAGTCCTCTGTTGCTCTCCTAGGAAAAAAGGATGATGTCCCTGGAAAAAGGTCTTTTTAATTCTGTGTAAACAGTTCCTTTCTACCCTGCTTATATTTATTCTAGATTTTAATAAATATTAATGTTCCTTTCTGAACAAATGACAGTTTCCTGTTTAACATATTTTCACTCTATTGCTTCTTTGTAAATTAAAGCCATCTGTGGTTAAGGTTTGGACTATAACTGGGATAACCATATAGTTTCTCGTCCAAACAATAAATTTTGGAAAACAAAAATCAATATGGTAAGGATAATAGGCTATAGCAGAACAATTCTAGGAACACAAAATTTACCCTGAAAGTTCTCATAACTAATTATCAAATAGAATGGTATTCTCACTACAGAGCAAAAGAAGGACTATATGTTTACATTCCTTTTTCAAATTTTGGTGTAGGATAAATTTATGCTTTTAATAATTTTCATTGATCATATTTAAAATACAAGAATACTCTGTGACTGCTTCTGGTTCTCAATTTGTGTATATCATGGTTCCTTTTTCTTATTTTGAGGAATAGATACACCTCATCATCTATCCTAAGTATTTGCACAATCCTAATTCTTACACTGATCCACGAGTCTATTACATCCATGCCTTTTTGTTCTCTATTTGCCTGCACCTTAAAATTTTGTTTTTTCCCCAACTTGATTCTGTCTTGTCTTAGCTCATTGATTTCAGATTTGTTTTGTTTTGTTTATTCCCCCTCACAGTCCCTCTTCAGAGCTCAGAATTTTTACTTTCTTAGGACTATTTTTTTGCTTAATGTCTTTTCTCACTATACTGTTCATCCCTGAGTATATGACTTTATCCTTTTTGTTAACCACACCCACCACTTCCTCCTCATTTTTGCATTTAATTGTTACATCCCACCTCTGATACCAGTTGCTAAAAACAGTGAGACCTGAGCATCCTTTGTCGGGCCATCTCTTGTTACGCAGTTTCTCCATAATTTTTATCATCAGACCCAATAGTAACCTGCAGGCTATCAGGCCAAGCTTGTTTCTTCCATAATTTTTTCATGCAGTTTCTTCCATGATTTTTTTATGCAGTTTCTTCCATAATTTTTTTTATGCAGTTTCTTCCATAATTTTTATCATCAGACCCAATAGTAACCTGCAGGCTATCAGACCAAGCTTGTTTCTTCCATAATTTTTTTTATGCAGTTTCTTCCATAACTTTTATCATCAGCCCCAACAGTAACCTGCAGGCCATCAGGCCAAGCTCATGGGGTCAGCCCATTACCTCTTCCCTTAGCACTTAATATCTAACCGTGAGCACAGTCATTCCTACTTCTAAATTTCCTTTCTGCGCTTTCCCCACTGTTTGCCAGCCTCTGGCCGTGGTCAAGGTCCTCAGCCTGATCTCCTTCCATGTCTCTGCTTGTATGTCAATATTTGTGGAAAAAAGCCAAGTGCTCTATCATCTTCAGGTTTTCTCAGTCTGTCTCCTTAATCCTGGCTCTGCCCCAGCTCCAAGCCTGAAATCTCATAAATAACCTCAAAGGAAAGCCTTTACCTTCTCCTGAAGGACTCATCTTCCATTGTCTCCATCTGCTTTCATAGCGCCCTCTGTGACCTTGAGAAGGTACACTCTTAAATGTAGACTCGGGGTCCTTTTCCTCAACTGGTATAAACAGGAGATATCATTTCCTCTGATGAAAGACTGAATACTCTGACCTAAACATGTTTACTCTAGTTTCCCAGTAGGAATAAGCCAGAGACAATAAAATCAGTAGGCCCTCATCAGTGTTCACATGAGACAAAGAATCTAGGTTGTTAGTTTTACACTGACCAAGAATAGTCCTTATAGGAAATGCTAACCCTTTGAACACTGTTTTAATTTCAACTAGCACAGGAATACTTATTATTAAAGGACCAAATATATAACTCTGAAGCTAATCTTTTTAGTTTATCCTCCATATGGAAGGTTTTTTTGATGTTTTCTAGCTGCAATATGCTTCTCTTTAATCACTCACTTCCTCCTGGAGATTTTTCTTAACTCTTTGGAAATATCAATTCCAGATTGTCTTCAGAGGAACTCTGACTTTCTCTACAAGCTCTGAGTTAAATGGTAGTATTAGACTGGTAAAAATGTGTAATCTTTGACGTGACTAAAACTAGGAAATTAATTATTGTTTTATTCTTTCTGTCACTAGTTTTGCCAGACATACATGAAAGAGACTTATCTGCTGACTGAGAGATCTTTTCTTTCTTTTTTTTTTTCTTAAAGACCTAGTATTCATTTACAGAATGATCACTTATTTTGTTCCCAAAGAAATTTGCTTCTTACCAGAAAGCTATTGGAAAAAAAATATATTGTTTAATAATGTAAAGGTCTGCTATTGAGTGGTTAGGTTTATGTTTATGGTACAGTAATTCTTGCTAATTAAAATTATTTTGATTATTATAAGAGATGTGAAGAGCATTGTTTACTAGCTTTTTAAAGAATGCTAAGATCTACAGGACACTGTAGCCTACCACCTCCTCTGTCCATGAGATTCTCCAGTCAAGGATACTGGAGTAGGGGGCTGTGCCCTCTTCTTGGAGATCTTTCCAACCCAAGAACTGAACCCAGGTCTATTATGTCTTTTGCATTGGCAGGTGGGTTCTTTACCATTAGTGCCACCTGGGAAGCCACTCAAGATTAGTGCCACCCAAGGTATATAGGACACAAGAGGAAAGGGGAAGGATAATGGTATAAATTGGAGGAAATATTTTTTTATAATGTATTCAACTACATGTCAGCTTCTTGAAGTTAGATGAGTCCTCATATTGAAGAATGGATGCCTATTAGGTAGTGGCCACAAAGTACATTGACAGGAGGCCCTCAGGCTTCATGCCCAAGTACAGTTAAGCAGCCACACTGGCTAGTTTGGTCTGTAAGCAAAGCCCTCTCTGGCTAATCAACTTTAGAAATGTTTAAAGTTCCTGGCCTTTCCCCCTAAAAAAACCTGTTACTCCTTCAAGTCAACAGATTTGTCTCCCCATCACTATTCATTTTTCATTCTACACACCAAGTAGCATCTGTCAAAATAATAGCAATAGTAATGATAGTAGTTGAGGTGGCTGTAAGCAGAGATTTCATAATATCCACAGTGATCTGCTCGCTGAAAGAGCCTTATGCAGAGCCTCACAGCATCATGCTTTTGCCGGTTTCCAACTTCTTACACTTTTGCTCCTATGTTTACTAAGTTCAGTGAGGACTAACATACTTTCTAATATGATAAAGAAATAGATGTGGAGGCCTATAAAGTAAACATTTAAAGTGACAACATAATGTGTTCAGTTAAGTCAAAGTTGAGTTTTTGATGATGAATGTTAAAACATTTTAGAGAAGTTTAAATCAGATCCAGATACTTTGTTTTCATAAACCAAATATTTTCAGTAAGCATGCCCTTGTAACAATAATTTGAAATAAAATCCCTTACAAATCCCTTTATGTTGTAGTCATAAACTGGAAACCTGTAATTCACCATAAAACAATTTTAAGATGAAAGAAATTATCCTTAGACTATCAGTGATCAAATGTAATAAATAGGTTAATATCTTACATATTTTTAATATTTTAGTTGATTTTTTAGACTATTCATTGGCAGTTAAACTTAACCAAAAAAACAAGAGAAAGTAACAAAAGNAACCTGAAATTAACCATAAAACAATTTTAAGATGAAAGAAATTATCCTTTGACTATCAGTGATCAAATGTAATAAATAGGTTAATATCTTACATATTTTTTAATATTTTAGTTGATTTTTTAGACTATTCATTGGCAGTTAAACTTAACCAAAAAAACAAGAGAAAGTAACAAAAGAAATGTGAATCAGTGGTAATAACACCTCCCAGGAGTTACCAGCCTATCCAGTTGTTGGCAGGTAATTTTTAATACAGACAGTGTTGAATTAAAGATATATCACTGTCTTTTGCACTTGACTGGCAGTCCAAAGGTTAAGACTGCCCTAACAATGCAGGGAGTGCTGGTTGTATCCTTAGTCAGAGGACTAAGATTTCCCATGCCATGCGGCACAGCCAAAATAAAATGAAAGAAATGTCCAAAAATAAATATATATATATATATATATATATATATATGACTGTGTCCCTTACTTAATTCTGTAAGACATATAGAAAAATTTGTCTGTTTTCTTGGTTCAAGACATGAAACTTCAAGCAGAGTAAAGGGTAGATACCTGCCAACCTAATTGTTGAGAATTATCCATTGTTGTACTTTTTTTTTTTCTCTTAGAACTTCTATAAGACTGAACTGAACAAGGAAGAGATGTATATACGCTACATCCACAAACTCTATGATCTGCACCTCAAAGCACAGAATTTCACAGGTAATTGTGTCTTTTGACTTGGGTTGGGGGAAGTGGGCTGGTCACTGTTATGTTAAACATAATTCCTCTGTTTTTAAAATTAAAGCAGAGGACACAGCCATTTCTCCTTTTAAAATTAGAATTTAGAACTGGAATATATATGTTGGTTTTTCTTTACTATATCTCTTTGCATAGTTTTTTAGGGGGGGGGTTTGGGGATTGGTTTTTGAGTGGTTTATAAAATACACACCTAGCTTTTTACAGTCTGTTTAGAGTTAGTATTTCACCACTTCGAGTTAAATATAGGAACTTTACAACCTCTCCACTGTACATTGTAATAGTCATAAGCATATATATATATATACATTGAAAAATTCCATCAGATAATGTCATAATTTTTAAGTCAAACATATTTTAAAGAATTTAAGAGGATAAAAATGATCTATTGTATTTACTTAGATATTTGCCATTCCTGTTGCTCTTTGTTCACTCATGAAATTCTCAGTTTTCCTCTGTTAACATTTTCATTCAACCTCCAGAACTTGTTATAGTATTTCTTTTAGAACAGATCTAGTAATGAAGAACTCTTAGTTGTCCTTCATCTGAAGGAAATGTTTGCTGGATACAGTCGGACAGTGTCTTTGTGTCAGTACTTTAAAACTTTTATTTTCTCCAGGCCTCCATTGTTTTTGATGAGAGCTGTAGTCATTTAAGTTGCTCAGTCATGTCTGACTCTTTGTGACCCCATGGACTATACAGTTCATGGAATTCTCCATGCCAAAATACTGAAGTGGGTAGCCTTTCCCTTCTCCAGGGCGTCTTCCTGACCCAGGAATCGAACTGGAGTCTCCTGCATTGCAGGCAGATTCTTTACCGGCTGAGCTACCAGGGAAGCCCGTTTAAATTGTTCCCTGTCTGTAATGTGTAATTTTCTCTGGTTGCCTTTAAGACTTTGTCTTTGGTTTTCAGCACTTCAATTATGGTATATGTATCGGCATGGTTTTTTTTTTTTTTTAATCTATTCTTGTTGGATTTGCTGAGCCTCTTGGATCTCTAAATATTTCTTTCCCAAATTTGAGAAACTTTCAGGCATTATTTCTTCAAATATATTTTCTGCACTGATTCTCTGTTTTGGGACTCCAGTTTTATGGATGTTAGACCATTTGTTATTGTTCTATAATTTCCTGGGGTGCTGTTTTGGGGTTTTTTGTTTCAATTTTTTTATTCTTTCTGTTTTTCAGATTGGATAATTTCCATTTATCCGTTTTCAAGCCCATTGGCTCTTCTTTATCATTTCCATTCAACTACTGAGCCCTTCCAGTGAAGTTTTAATTTTTTAAATTTTTATTATTTGCCTAAACTTTCTTTAGTTATTTTTAATAGCTTCAGTGGTTTTGCAAAAATTTGTATTTTCTCTTCATTTCACGAGTGTTCACTTTTACTTCAAGTAGTGCAGTTATAATAGCTGTTTCATAGTATTTGCCTATAATTTCAACAACTGAATCATCTTAGAGTTGGCATCTGTTAATTGCTTTTTCCCTTTGAGATTTATTTAGTTTTCCTGGTTCTCTGAATGTCAAGTAATTTTGGATTCTATCCCAGACTTTTTGAATATTGTAAGATTCTGGGTTTTGTTAAAATCTTCAAAAATTCAATCCTGCTAAGTTCAGACCTAAAGTCCTGAGTTATCTTTTGAAGGTCAGTTTAGCTTTCAAAGCCTTTGTTGCACTTTTGTGGTCCTTCCTGCTTGTGTGCCACCTGGGGAGAACCTGGGACATGGACAGTTATCTATACCATAGTTCATTTATCAGAATCTTTGTTATGTTGATTCTGATTCATTCTATACATGTATAGCTTAAGGGTGAGCCCGGGAAGTCATACACATAATTTAAAAATTCCTTTCTCCATCTCCTTGTTCTCTCTGATCTTCCTCACTCTTACTATCTCCCAAGGGCTCCTTTTCCTGATAACTCTTGCTTAATCAGAGCCCGAGTACTCAGAGCCAAGACTTGATCCTCCACACCATGATCTACTATGTACAGTCAGCCTCTCTGGTAGGGGGAAAGCAGTGAAAGAACATGGGAAAGTGGAGCCACTGTGACTGCCCCTAATGCCACAGTGCGGGTTTGCCGCTTTGTTCCTGGGACCCAGAGTGGGCCAGAAGAATAGAAAGTACTCCATCCCACAGAGGGTCCTTCTCCCAGTTCCCTGCCTAAAGGAGCTTTTTCTGTCTGTTTTCCATTCGAAGTTACAGAAAACAGGGAAGGCTAAGCCTGGAGATACAAAAGGCAAAAAGGTAAAAACAAGGAGCTCACCACTCTGTCATCCTTCTTTGAGTATTGATATTCCTGTTCTGTCTGCCTTCTCATTTATTTTTCAGAATTCTCCAATGGTTGCTTTATATATTCTGTCTTGGGTTTTTAGGTGAATCAGTGAGAAAAATACACTAAAATGTGCATACTACATCTTAACCAGAATGAGAACCCTTTAATTGGATTTAGAAATTACAAATCTTAGTCTTTTGGCACACTCTTCTTCCAAGGAACTCCTGAATCTTGGTTCCTCCCCCAGCTTTGAAAGAGTAAAGGAACACTTTCTAAAGTGATGCTCATGTTCCCAGGATTCAAGCATGCCTCTAGCTACGGTTCCACTATCTCAGCTAAGAGCATCACTTAAAAGTTAGAAGTTCCCAGTTCTTGACTCAGACTGGAGACCTTTATGATATCTTTGATACCTCTCATTCATGAGGTGCTATTGGTTCCGCTTCCTAAAAATGAAAGCCATATCCTTTCTTATTGTTTCCAGTTTCGCTGCCTCAATCAGGCCTTCATCGTCTCTCTCTTGGACTGCTTCTTAACTATCCCGAGTTATTCACTAGAGCAGGGATCAGTAAACTTCAATCTGCAGCCCTGTCATTTGATTTTTTAAAGAATGTTTTATTAAAACTCCAGCTACACCCACTTAATTACATATTGTGTATGGTTGCTATAGCACTCAAGTGGCATAGTTGAGTAGTTGCAACAAAGACTGTATGTCCTACAAGCCTAAATTATTGACTGTCTGATACTTTGAGAAAACTTTGTCACCCCCTTCTCTAGATGTAACTGTCAATTCATGTCCTCTACAAAGTAAAACTCAGAGTCTTTATTCAAGGCCCATCATAGTTGAAGTAACACCTGTCCATTCAGCCTAATGTATTCTTGTTTACCTCTAATACTGTGTTCCTTCTCTTTATCCTTCAGAGCCAGCTCCTATATCATCTTTTCCATGAAGTCTTTATCTTCCTTCTCTCTCCCTCCCCAGCTGCATGAGCTCGCACCTCCAGCTATGGGCTGAATTACTGTTTTCTACTCTTTTCCCACTGCAGTTTTTTCAGATTTCCATTCAAGTATTTATCATATCATTTTATTCATAGTTATGTAACAAATGTGTGTGTGTTGATAAGTAGGTAGGTAGGTAGGTTGAGAGATCTTTAGTTGAAGGGTAAATTCCTTGAGGACAAAGATGATATTTTCTTCTTAGTCTTCTCAGTTCTTAGATTAGTGCCTAGTGCTGTGAGATTTAAATAAATGCATTACTAAGAATGCACTCAGATTTTAACATCCCAAGAGCAGATTTTTCTCCTTTAATATTGTTAACTCCTTAATCACCAAGGAAGCCCCAGTATCTCTTCACACAGATGTCCTGATAGTTTTGATTAAATAAACTAAGATTTTTTTTTAGCTGACTCTGTTGTCTAGAAGTTTAAGTAGTCATTTTAAAGTAGTTTGTAGCTAATATTAGAAAAATGGTATATTTTTTTATCTGTGAAAACAATCTAGTAGACTTGTTTTATTTTAAGCCCATTAAAAAAAAAAAAAAAAAAAAAAACAGAAGAAATGAGAGAAGGAAGTGAGGACCAGCTCTTGCAGATATGTAACAGATATATTTTGGTTTTCTGAAACTCCAAATCTGTCACCTTATATTTTGAAAACGTGTAAATCTTTTTTCTTTAATTTGTTTACTTAGCTTGGAGTTTTTATGTTCCCCAAAGTCATAAGAAATAAGTTCTTTTCCCATATAACATTTTACTCATTTCTCCTCTGTCCTCATTTTTGTGGGTCCTTGGAGAAAGTGGAATTGATGGAAAAACTTCTGTCTTTACAGGATTTGTTTCTTATGGCTTAATCCTTTCCAGCCCTCTGTGACAATGCCCTCCATTGCATGATTCATCTTCACATTTATCCCGTGTTACTTCTTTCTGCATATTGATATCTCCCCTGTACAATTCTTAAAATGATGGAATGAGATGGCCCATATATTTAATTCTGTGATGATGGCCTTTTGTTCAAAATTGTAAACACTTTTAAAAACATTGTTCATAATTTTGGATGTGAGCCATCTTTCTCTTTTCAGTATATAATACAGTCTTCTAAAGATACATAGGAATATATAGTATATTATAGTAAAACATCTTCGATATGCTGATGTGTTCCAGAAATTTCAGTAGTCTGTTGTTGACACCTCAGAGACATATGTTTCCTTTAATGAAAATTTTCTGCAGTTTTCTTCATACACACCATTTACCCCTGATATACATCGTTATCTTCCGGAATCAAAATCTGTTCCAGATGTAGCTTGTTTTCACACTTTCCCACATCACCCTTCGGCCATTTGTCAGCTTGCTCTGCTGGCCTGCCAGTTGTTGTTCATTCACTAAGTCGTGTCTGACTCTTTGTGACCTCATGGACTGAAGCACGCCAGGCTTCCCTATTTTTCATTATATCTCATCGTCCGTCACCCCCTTCTCCTCCTGCCATCAATCTTTCCCAGCATCAGGTTCTTTTCCAGTGAGTCAGCTCTTGACACCAGATGGCCAAAGTATTGAAGCTTCATTTTCAGCATCAGTCCTCCCAGTGAATATTCAGGGTTGATTTCCTTTAGGATTGACTGTTTTGATCTCCTTGCTGTCCAAGGGACTCTCAAGAGTCTTCTCCAGTGCCACAGTTCGAAAGCATCGATTCTTTGACACTCAGCCTTCTGTATGGTCCAACTGTCACATCCATACATGACTACTGGAAAAACCATAGCTTTGACTAAGTGGACCCTTGTCAGCAAAGTGATGTCTCTGCTTTTTAACACACTGTCTAGGTTTTGGATGTCTTGGATGTCACAGGTTTTCACCCAAGGAGCAAGCATGTTTTAATTTCATGGCTACAGTCTCCATCTGCAGTGATTTTGGAGCCCAAGAACATAAAATCTGCCACTGTTTCCACTTTTTCCCCATCTCTGTACCATGAAATGATGGGACCGGATGCTTTGATCTTAGTTTTTTGAATGTTGAATTTTAAGCCAGCCTTTTCCCTCTCCTCTTTCACCTTCATCAACAGGCTCTTTAGTTTCTCTTCTCTTTCTGCCATGCAGAGATCCAGGGAATAGCAAGGAGAGATAAGAAAACCTTCTTAAGTGAACAATGCAAAGAAATAGAGGAAAACAGTAAAATGGGAAAGACTAGAGATCTCCTGAAGAAAATTGGAGATACCAAGGGAACATTTCATGCAAAGATGTATACAGTAAATGACAGGAACCGCAAGGACCTAACAGAAGCAGAAGATATTAAGGTGGCAAGAATACACAGAAGAACTGTACAAAAAAGCCCGGCAATGGTTACTTCTTTTCCCACCCTTCACAGGGGCAGCTCACCCACACCTGACCTTCCAGCCATCCCTTGGACCTTCCCAGGGCAAACATTACTTGAACAGCAGTTTACAGATTAGAAACACTTCATTACTCCCCCCTTTTTTCATTTTGTTGATTGTGGCAAAATGTACATAACATAAAATTTGCCATCTTACCCATTTTTCAGTGTGCACTTCAGTGCCCATCAAGTGCATTCATGTTCTCGGGCCACCATCATCACCATCTGTCTCCAGAACTTTTTCATCCACCCAGTCTGAAACCCTGTAGACATTAAACAGTAACTTCCCATTTTCCCCTCCCCCTCTCTCTGGCACCACCATTCTACTTTCTCTCTGTGTAAATTTGACCTTCATTGCCTTTTTGGTCCCTCCCTGTAGGCAGCTGAGATGTGGGAAGGGGTTCCCTCTGCCCTCCCCACTCACTATTCCACCTTTACACTGTGGCCTGGTTAGTCTCAAGGATATGTTTTGAAAGCTCAGGGAGATACAAGAGAAATCTGAGAGGCAAAGATGATCATTCTGGAGCTATGTGATTAAGAGAAAATAGGAACTATTCAGCAGCTAAAGGCTTGAAGGAACAGGCTGTGAAGGACCCCAGGTGTTGGTTAGTGTGATAAGGGAGAGGAATCTTGGTTTGTTCAGGTGACAGGAGCCAGAGTGTGGACAGAAAAACAAAGATGCCCTTGGGGTTTTCTCAGATGCTTGGCCTTATAAGGGTATGTGGGTAATTAAAGATTAGGAAGTGATCTCAGGAGGCCTCAGGGAAAATGAGGACGCTGTTCAAATACAGCACAGCTCTGATGATCTTGTTATCATCATCGTCTGTCCTGTCCCCTGTGAAGCAGTCTTCCATGGTAACCCACGTCGTGGGGGATTTGGCTGCTTCTACATCCACTGATTAATCGACAGCCTCCAGCAGACATTCGCTCTGTCCATCTCGCCCCAGAAAAGGGCCTGTCCGCTGTCCATGCAGTGGAAGGTGCCTGTGTCCCTGACAGACAGCCGCCTCTGGATCAGGATGTACCATGTTTCATTCAGCAAAGTGATGATGGCGTTGAGGGGCTGGAGGCTTTTTAGGGAGACAGCAGCAGGTTCCCAGTAGCAGTCTCCGTCTCACCCGTCATAAAAGTGGGGACATTGGGAAAATGTGAGTGGAGGGACCAGATCGTGGGCAGCCTTCTGCGTCACTTTAGGAATTCCAAATTCCTTCTGTTGTTAATAGTTACTGAGAATCATTGACTAGTTTTAATCATGGGAGCAGTGTGATCATTTGCATTAAAGAAAACTTGTGTTAGTAACAGCTTGCACACTGAATGCTGGGGAATAAGAGACTGCTGGTGGGTGATGAAAAGTTTTGCTGCAATCATTGAAGTTACTGGGTTGAGCTCACCAAAGTTAATTAAAGAGGAAAACACAGCCAGAACCTGTGCCTTACAGGACTTCTACACTTAAGAGACAAGAAAATAGTGATGAGGAACAAGGCCTTTCTTATCACAACTGTATTTTATACATTGAGATGGCCAGATCCCAGTACTGGAACAGAACATGTTGCTTAGGAGCCTTATGTGTATTTATCCTTAAAGCAAATAAGTGAAGAGAAAGAATTACCGTTTATGTATATTGTATTAAAAGTTACTACTGTGTCTTTTCAGACATGTGTGGGGATGGTTGGTAAATGGATACCTAACATAAGGGTTTTATCATTTTATTCAGTTTAGTAAGTAAGTTAGCTGTTATAGTGTCAGGTGAAAAAAATTATTATAGTCTTTCATCAGAGACAGTGAATTCTGGTTCCCATTCTTGATGCATTTGGGTGTATTTATGGTTCAGGAAAAGAAGGGACCTGCAGAATGGCAAGTCTCCTATTAAATACATTACCTGTCAACCATGCTTAAGCCTGTGGGTCACCGTNTTTACAGATTAGAAACACTTCATTACTCCCCCCTTTTTTCATTTTGTTGATTGTGGCAAAATGTACATAACATAAAATTTGCCATCTTACCCATTTTTCAGTGTGCACTTCAGTGCCCATCAAGTGCATTCATGTTCTCGGGCCACCATCATCACCATCTGTCTCCAGAACTTTTTCATCCACCCAGTCTGAAACCCTGTAGACATTAAACAGTAACTTCCCATTTTCCCCTCCCCCTCTCTCTGGCACCACCATTCTACTTTCTCTCTGTGTAAATTTGACCTTCATTGCCTTTTTGGTCCCTCCCTGTAGGCAGCTGAGATGTGGGAAGGGGTTCCCTCTGCCCTCCCCACTCACTATTCCACCTTTACACTGTGGCCTGGTTAGTCTCAAGGATATGTTTTGAAAGCTCAGGGAGATACAAGAGAAATCTGAGAGGCAAAGATGATCATTCTGGAGCTATGTGATTAAGAGAAAATAGGAACTATTCAGCAGCTAAAGGCTTGAAGGAACAGGCTGTGAAGGACCCCAGGTGTTGGTTAGTGTGATAAGGGAGAGGAATCTTGGTTTGTTCAGGTGACAGGAGCCAGAGTGTGGACAGAAAAACAAAGATGCCCTTGGGGTTTTCTCAGATGCTTGGCCTTATAAGGGTATGTGGGTAATTAAAGATTAGGAAGTGATCTCAGGAGGCCTCAGGGAAAATGAGGACGCTGTTCAAATACAGCACAGCTCTGATGATCTTGTTATCATCATCGTCTGTCCTGTCCCCTGTGAAGCAGTCTTCCATGGTAACCCACGTCGTGGGGGATTTGGCTGCTTCTACATCCACTGATTAATCGACAGCCTCCAGCAGACATTCGCTCTGTCCATCTCGCCCCAGAAAAGGGCCTGTCCGCTGTCCATGCAGTGGAAGGTGCCTGTGTCCCTGACAGACAGCCGCCTCTGGATCAGGATGTACCATGTTTCATTCAGCAAAGTGATGATGGCGTTGAGGGGCTGGAGGCTTTTTAGGGAGACAGCAGCAGGTTCCCAGTAGCAGTCTCCGTCTCACCCGTCATAAAAGTGGGGACATTGGGAAAATGTGAGTGGAGGGACCAGATCGTGGGCAGCCTTCTGCGTCACTTTAGGAATTCCAAATTCCTTCTGTTGTTAATAGTTACTGAGAATCATTGACTAGTTTTAATCATGGGAGCAGTGTGATCATTTGCATTAAAGAAAACTTGTGTTAGTAACAGCTTGCACACTGAATGCTGGGGAATAAGAGACTGCTGGTGGGTGATGAAAAGTTTTGCTGCAATCATTGAAGTTACTGGGTTGAGCTCACCAAAGTTAATTAAAGAGGAAAACACAGCCAGAACCTGTGCCTTACAGGACTTCTACACTTAAGAGACAAGAAAATAGTGATGAGGAACAAGGCCTTTCTTATCACAACTGTATTTTATACATTGAGATGGCCAGATCCCAGTACTGGAACAGAACATGTTGCTTAGGAGCCTTATGTGTATTTATCCTTAAAGCAAATAAGTGAAGAGAAAGAATTACCGTTTATGTATATTGTATTAAAAGTTACTACTGTGTCTTTTCAGACATGTGTGGGGATGGTTGGTAAATGGATACCTAACATAAGGGTTTTATCATTTTATTCAGTTTAGTAAGTAAGTTAGCTGTTATAGTGTCAGGTGAAAAAAATTATTATAGTCTTTCATCAGAGACAGTGAATTCTGGTTCCCATTCTTGATGCATTTGGGTGTATTTATGGTTCAGGAAAAGAAGGGACCTGCAGAATGGCAAGTCTCCTATTAAATACATTACCTGTCAACCATGCTTAAGCCTGTGGGTCACCGTTTCTATACACGTGTATAGAATGTCATCCCTTTACATGTTTCCCCAGGAAATTCCCACTACACCAAACATGTCATGACTTTAGTAACCGTTACTGAAGATTTGTGGGGCCAGCCGGAGGGGTTGTCGGAGTACCCAGCCCACATAGTTTGTTCTCTGTCTCACACACACACATGTACACACGCTTCGTATCCAATACTTGTACCCTTTCTGGTCCTTTCTCTGTTGGCTATTAATAGATTTTAAAAGTTTTTCTTCGCTGAACTCTTCTCTAGCTTTTCCCCTTCTAAATTCTGTCTGTACCCTGATAGCCCCCCACACATATACAATAAGTCCCCTACATACGAACTTTCAAGTTCCGAACTTTCAAAGATGTGAACACGTGTTCCGTCAATGTCAACGTGAGTGAAATGGCAACTTGCCCTCCGTCTCCTATTGCTGACGATCCTTCAGCTCTGCCATCTCCCACCTCCTCTCCCTTCTCCAGTGAGTAACTCTTGCCTGTTCACTCGATGCCAGCCCCTGTGTGCCAGCTGTTGTACCATACTACTGTACTTTCAAGGTACTGCACTTTAAAGATGCTTTCTTTATTTTTGTGTGGTTTTTTATGTATTATTTGTGTGAAAAGTATTATAAACCTATTACAGAATACCACTATAAAGCTGATTGTGTTTGTTGGGTACCTAGGCTAACTTTGTGGACTTATGAACAAATTACACTTAAGAACACATTCTCAGAACAGAACTCATTTGTATATAGGGGACTTGCTGTATCACCTTCACATTTTTCAGCCTTTTATTAGCCAAGAGAATTGAGCTATCATTTTTTTGTTTCTTAAGCATGCCCCTTTTTGCCAACAAAGATCCATATAGTCAAAGCTATGGTTTTTCCAGTAGTCATGTATGGAAGTAAGAGTTGGACCATGAAGAAGGCTGAGCATTGAAGAATTGATGCTTTTAAATTGTGGTGTTGGAGAAGACTCTTGAGAGTCCCTTGGACAGCAAGGAGATCAAACCAGTCAATCCTAAAGGAAATCAATCCTGAATATTCATTGGAAGGACTGATGTTGAATCTTCAGTACTTTGGCCACCTGATGTGAAGAGCTGACTCACTGGAAAATAATCTGATGCTGGGAAAGATTGAGGGCAGGAGGAGAAGGGGGCAACAGAGGATGATTTGGTTGGATGGCATCACCGACTCAATAAACATGAGTGTGAGCAAACACCAGGAGATGGTGAAGGACAGGGAAGCCTGGCGTGCTGCAGTCCATGTGGTCACAAAGGGTTGAAGATGACTGAGTGACTGAACAACAACAAAGCATGCCCCATGGAAACTACCCATAGTCCCCTGCCAAGGGATCTACCAGTGAACCTATGTAGCACACGAAAGCATGTCTCCCCTACATTTTGAACCAGCTACAGAGCTATCCTTCAACATTGTATTATGCCAGTACATATGAGCAGTAGGGGTAGGAAATAGATGGAAGGAGAGTAAGAGAAAATACAGAGGGCCAAAAGATCAAACACAAGTCTCTGGTAATTCCATCTCCTGGGGCGCTTCTGATTCATTCATCTTCCATTGCATATGTCCTGGACAGGTGTTCTTCAGCATCGTGAAATTCAGAAAAAAAGTACTTACTCCAGCTGGTCCTAAACCAGCTGCACTGGGGTCCTGTCTCGATCATCACCTTCCCGCGTATCTTTCAGAGGCTGCATATACACTGTTGTTATATGATGAGCTGCTGGAGTGGTCTGACCGGCCCCTCCGGGAGTTCCTGACCTACCCCATGCAAACAGAATGGCAGCGCAAGGAGCACCTACACCTCGCCATCATCCAGAACTTTGACAGAGGCAAGGTGAGTGGCCCCAGTCGCCTGTGTCCCTTCCCAAGGTGACTGTCACATTTCCTTTATTTCTAGTTCATTGATGCCACCTCTGCAAGCAGGGGCCCTCAAATTTTCAGTGTACATTAACAACTCCCAAGAGTTGGCTGAAATTAAGATTTCCAGGCCCCACTCCTGCAAATTCTTAGTAGGTCTGGCTTGCACCAGGGGGTTCTGCGATTTTAATAAGGACTCCAGAAAATTCCAGTGTGTATGAACTTGGACCCCATCTTGGGAGACCCTCATCTAGAGGTTTCAACATCCAGGCATTTTATTAATCTGAAAAACCACGATCGCACCTCCCCTACCTCCCCAAATTGGCACATAGTACTCTGTCCCAGTCCACTTTTTTTAAGGTGAAATAAATGAAGCCAAATTTATTTACAGAGTTTATGACATCCCGTCATAGACTCAGAGTTGCCATGGGGTGTTGAAAACCTCCCTGAGCTAATAAAGCCATTCAGCATGTCACCTCCCTGCCACCTGCTCCCTCTTCAAGGGTTTGCAGTGCTGTTGAAAAAAAATGTGAATCTGACCCCAGTTGATTTGAACACTTGGACGCTTTGGTGATACATGTCTTATATTTAAATATGTCTTTCAAAGTGCCAAGGTTAAACAGGAAATGAAAATACACCCAGTGGCTGTCAGTCTTTTATAAAACATAATTGGGTACTCCTAAAAATTTGATGCAAGGGAATTGCTTCTTTCCTATCCTCTTCTATTATTTATCTAACCACACTGACGTATCGTTCATTACGTTCGTAGCAAAGAAATGCCTCTGTGTCCTCCCACAGTAAACTTTCCACCTGTAAAGATAAGCTGTTGCAGACCCTCTCTTGGCCCATTCCCAGGAGTCTGTGCATTATGAGGACTTGGAGACTGTGGCCCATGGGTCAAACAGCTCACTGCCTGTTTCAGTTCAGCCTGCAAACTAAGAATCACTTTTACATTTCTAAATGGTCAAAAGAACTCAAAAGAAGAATGGTATTTGGCCTGTGAAAATTATATGAAATTTATATTTCAGTTGTCAATAAAGTTTTATTGGAACACAGCCCAGCTCATGTGTGTCTGCAGATGTTTTCATAGTTTAATGGCAGTTGTGACAAAGGTTGTATGGCCCACAACAGCTAAAGCATTTACTGTTTGGTGGGAAAATTTGCAGACACCTGAGCTAGATCAAAGAATTTTTGCATTTCTGCTGAGAGGAACCAGCTGGCTTAGACTCTTGCAGTTTACAACTGCGCTTGGGCCAACAAGGACCCGCTGAGCCAGCTGTGGATAACTGGACCTTAGGGGCAAGGAATCCACTGAGCCAGCTGTGGATAACAGGACCTCAGGGGTCAATGGCAGTTCCCCATATCCCAGCCCTGAAGGGCTGCTCATTCATCTCCTTGGCCACTATGGAATTGCAGTTATTTCAGCATGATAGTTTTGTTTATTTTTTACCTATAAATTATTACTTTTTTTTCATTTTATTGAAGTGTAGTGATTTACAATGTTGTGTTAATTTCTTCCGTACAGCCAAGTGACTCATCTGTACATATATATATTCTTTTCCATATTCTTTTCCGTATCCTTTTCCATTTCAGTTTGTCACGGGATGTTGGATATCGTTCCCTGTGTCACACAATAGGACCTTGTTGTTTATTCATCCTATATGTACTAGTTTGTATCTGCTAATCCCAAACTCCCAGTCCATCCATCCATTCCTTCCCCACTCCCTTGGCAACCACATGTCTATTTTCCATGTCTGTGAGTATGTTTTTGTGTCATAGATGTGTTGATATGTGTTGTATTTTAGATTCCACGTAAGTGATATCATATGGTGTTTACCTTTCCTTGACTTATTTCACTTAGCGTGATAGTCTTTAGGTCCACCCATATTGCTACAAATGGCATTATTTCATTCTTTTTGATGGTTGACTAATATTCTAGTGTATATGTGTGTGTGTGTACACCACATCTTCAGGATAATAGTTTTGAGATGATACCAGGAAATGTTGTTTTTGCACCATATGTTAATGACTTATAGGTTATCATTTTCAAATCTCTAAACATTTTAAGTAATGAACTTGTTAATTACATGCTATTTTCATGCTTAAAATTGCAGTGGTACTATTAAGGGTAGGTTTTAAAGGTTAAGAAGTAAGGCTTGATCATCTGAGAGCGGTCCCCTCTTGACCACTGGGTGGGAATTAGTAAATGCCATGAGATTGTTAGCATTTATGTTTTTCACTTGTCCACAGTGTTGGGAGAATGGCATCATCTTGTGCCGGAAGATTGCAGAGCAGTATGAGAGTTACTATGATTACAGAAACCTGAGCAAGATGAGGGTAAGGTACCCGCATGCATCCTAATCAGGTTATGGAATCCTTTTTTAGATTAATTTCCCCACGTGGTGCTAAGAAAGTCAACTTTGTGATCGACTTGATGTGTCTTGTAGAAAGCTTTTGAAAAATACCTTTCCTCTGAAGCATACTCCTCTATTTATCCAGAGAAATAGCATGTTGACCCTGTGTGATGCTTTTGATTAATATGCAAAACATAAGCTGTTGATCTATTCTAAACACTACATCTGAAATATAATATTTAACCCAGGATTAATACTTTTTGTTGGAAGAGCTTGTCACTCACACGCAAATCTCAGTAATATTCCATTCTTAGTCCCATAATCTGTGCAGTGAAATAGGAGAAATGGCTGGCTGATGCATTTTGAAAGATTTGAGGGCTAACTTCTGTAGTTATCAGATCTTTTTAGCTTCAGAAATGTTTTTATTTGCTAAAACTGAAACCAAGATCTTAGTACCCAAGAACTCAAGGAGTTTAATATTCTGTGTCCCTAAACCAAATCTTTTATATTGAGGTAGCCGAAAAGTTCGCTTGGGTTTTTGCGAAGCATCATACAAAAATCCAAGTGAACTTTGGCCAATTCAATACCTTCTCTTCTTGAAGGTTCAACCAAATCCCTCTGGTACTCCACGTCCTTATTCTTGTCAGGTCAAACATTTTGTATCATCTTGTTACATTTAAGCTCTTCAGGGCTTCTAAAACAGGATCATCAGATTATATATACATATGCACATACATATATATTTTTAAAAATTATCATATTGCCTTTTCATTCCAAGGTAGTACTACAAGAGATAATACTCATAAACCTTTAACAACCCAGTATCCCTTATACCACAGGTAATTTCTTCCTCTAGCAGGAGCCAGCCCTGTACTTTGAGCATACTATTTCATGTCAGGAGTTCGTCGATATTTCTCCTAACAGGAAAACCAAGGAAGAAAAGCCTTGTTTTAACTTCAGCCCATCATGCTGGCTTTGGCAGGCACTGCAGTTTCATATAAAAATGTCCCTGTGCTTCTCTTTGCATCCTGTCCCCGGAACAGAAGCGAGGTTATAATGTTTACCTTTGAGGGCCCTTGGGTGCCATAGTCACTAAGATTTTTATAAACTCAAAGCTTTGCACTTCATGCCAAGTGCTCTTTTGGGTGCTGTTACTGGGGGCGGAGAAAGGGGAGATATTTTCAATTGCAATATTAGTCTTTCTCTGGAAACCCTGGAGATGATAATACCATGAATGGAAAACCATAGTCTTTATGTACTTCATGCTTCTAACCTCAATCAAAGACACAATTAACAGCCTTCGGCCCCCACAACACTTGTACTATGGGCCCCGTTTGGTTTGTTGGTTTATCCCCGTTCAACCTGTACAAGGTTACATCTTCCAGACATCCTGAATTACCACGACCAAGGAGAACTGAATGCTCAGGTGAGAACAAGAATTCTCCAAAAAGATTTTGCCTCTAAGAGTTCATGTTAATTTTCATTGTGAAGAAAATATTTTGATAGACTATGTGCATAGAAATCTTTTCCTCTGATGAGAACATGTAGTAATATACTCAATCCTTTAAAGCAGAGGTCAGGAAACTGAAGCCTATGGACCTCAAAGAATTGAATAGTTATGACAGGGCCCAGGTGACTTGTAAGGTCTGAAATATTTATTGTCTGGCCATTTACAGAGTAAGTTTGCTGATCTCTGCCTTAAAGCATAGAAAAGGAGTCAACCTTCTTTTCTGCAAAGGGAACTAAAGTGATGTTCTCCTTTTTTTTATAGAAGAAATATCCTCTTCTATAAAGTAGTAGAGCTAAAAGATGAGATAAAATGACTAAAACGCCCCCTGTTCTTTGCTAGATGATGGAGGCCTCTTTGTATGACAAAATTATGGACCAGCAACGTCTTGAACCAGAGTTCTTCAGAGTTGGATTTTATGGGAAAAAGTTTCCATTTTTCTTAAGAGTAAGTAATATACTACTTGATTTACTTTCATGCTTCCAATATAGATATCCCAATCAAGCAAACTAAGATATGAATGACATATTTTCCTTTTAAGGCAGGTAATAACTTCACGAGATTCTCTTTTAACTTTAGTTTGCAAACATCATACTCATATAGAATGCCTTGTTTTGAATAATTTCCCAAGATTTCAAACAATCAGTTGAATTTTCTTCCTACATTTCAAAGCTTATTATATTTTATGAGCAATCTTTGGCAATTACAGTTGTTTCCCTTGAATAATTGGTAGCATTACTTCTGTTCAGCCTGTACTTTTCATAGAGTTAGTCTCAGAGAAAAAAAAAAAATTGGAGAAGGCAATGGCACCCTACTCCAGTACTCTTGCCTGGAAAATCCCATGGATGGAGGACCCTGGTAGGCTGCAGTCCATGGGGTCACTGAGGGTCGGACACGACTGAGCAACTTCACTTTCACTTTTCACTTTCATGCATTGGAGAAGGAAATGGCAACTCACTCCACTGTTCTTTCCTGGAGAATCCCAGGGACAGGGGAGCCTGGTGGGCTGCCGTTTTTGGGGTCGCACAGTGTCGGACACGACTGAGGTGACTTAGCATAGAGAAAAATGGCGGGTGCTATAGACTGAGTGAACTCCAGGAGTTGGTGATGGACAGGGAGGCCTGGTGTGCTGCGATTCATGGAGTCACAAAGAGTCAGACACGACTGAGTGACTGAAGTGAACTGAACTGATAGGGCCTGGGAGTTGCAGACCACAGAAAACACGACAGTTTCCCATCTTGTGGAAACTCTGCCTCCAGGCTCCAGAGGACCATTGTTCGTCCTAGCTGACTTTGAAAAGATAAATGCCACCCAGCAAAGAGATTCAACTTATTGCTAGTAGAAACTATTTCTACAAAAGGAAGTTTTCAAGACTCTCCAAGGTACCTACCACATAATAAAATATTTGACTCCATTCTTAGCATTGTTTGCATTGGGCCAAGTAGTCTCTTAAGTGCTGAAATAACTTACGTAACATTTCAGTTTGTAACATCTCATTTATACTCACCTAAAAGGAGAAGGCAACGGCAACCCACTCCAGTACCCCTGCCTGGAAAATCCCACTGGACGGAGGAGCCTGGTAGGCTGCAGTCCATGGGGTCGCTAAGAGTCAGGCACGACTGAGCGACTTCACTTTCACTTCTCACTTTCATGCATTGGAGAAGGAAATGGCAACCCACTCCAGTATTCTTGCCTGGAGAATCCCAGGGACAGAGGAGCCTAGTGGGCTGCCGTCTATGGGGTCGCAGAGTTGGACACGACTGAAGCGACTTAGCAGCAGCAGCAAAAGCATTGGTAAGGACAAGAATGCACCTTCTCCAGCATCTAAGGAGGAGTGACAGGAATAATTCGTAACATTGAGTGAATTCATTACAAAGTTTAAATCTTAAATATCTTCCTTTAGCTGTTGGTCAGAGAAGGCAATGGCACTCCACTCCAGTACTTTTGCCTGGAAAATCCCATGGATGGAGGAGCCTGGTAGGCTGCAGTCTATAGGGTCGCTGAGAGTTGGACATGACTGAGCAACTTCACTTTCACTTTTCACTCTCATGCATTGGAGAAGGAAATGGCCACCCACTCCAGTGCTCTTGCCTGGAGAATCCCAGGGACAGGGGAGCCTGGTGGGCTGCCGTCTATGAGGTCTTACAGAGTCAGACACGACTGAAGTGACTTAGCAGCCGTAGCAGCTGTTGGTACCTATGAATAGATACAGGATGGAGGTACTTGAAGGAGGACAGAGAGGAGAAACATTTGACTTCATTGCTTCTTTAATAATCATTAATGTGCCTTTCAGAATGAAGATATATGTGTGTGTGTGTGTATGTGTGTATAAAATACCTAAACACCATAGGCAAAGATTCACTTAGTATCACATAAAACAAATGCTCAAATAGCAAATCAGTCATCTAACTGATTGAAATAACCATGTATTTGGGTACCACACAGATCTAGGTATAAAATCTCTTTGCTGGGTTAAGGAGGATCCACATACATTGTCAGCTCTGCAGATGGACCTGCCTACAGACAGAGGAAAGCTTGATTCCAAATAAAAACTAGTGGCAAATTCAGAACACTTGCTGAATTTGAAAAACTGTGTCTTGAAAGTGGACACACTGGTCCTGGGCTGTCATCAGCCACCTCCTGCGGAGTGCAGGGTCTGGGTCCAAGTTCTGAGGGGAAGGAGGGACATTCTGGAGCTGTGAGCAGCGCAGAGGGCTGGAGACCCCACAGTAGGGCCCAGACATGATTCTCATGCTGCAGACCACCCCTTCCTCTCTTGGCTCAAAATAACGCAATGATTCTGTTTTATTCTGTATCATTCTCAGGGCTACCTGATCCATTATGCACCGTAGATACAGTGCTTAGGGACCATAATATTCTTAGATGGTTCATAAAACTGTTTTCTTTTAAAAATCAGAAGAAAATAGTGAACTTGCAGGGTAAAGAAAATGTTAAAATATATATTACAGTGTATATTATGGGTGTGAGTGCACACTGTCATGCCCGACTGTTTGCAATCCCATGGACTGTAGCCTACCAGGCTCCTCTGTCCATGGACTTTTTCAGACAAGAATACTAGAGTAGGTTGCCCTTCCTCCTCCAGGAGATCTCAACCCAGGGATTGGACCTGCGTCTCCTGTATCTCCTGCATTGCAGACAGACTCTTTATCTGTTGAGCCATCAGGGAATCCCATAGGGTATACTCTACACTAGATTGTTATTTAATAGTGTATATTGTACATTAGGTTATTATTGATATTATTTGCCTTTATACAAAATGAGTCATACAGTATGATTTTTAATAGAGAAAGCAGCCCATGAAAGTTGTATTGTAGGCCTGATCAAATTCTGAATTCAGCTAACAAGTGTATTATATAAAGCACCCTAGAACTCTATCATGTATGTGTGATTAGTGTTAATTAAAAGTGTAAAGATCTTTAAAAGTCAGAAGTCTAGGAGCCATAATTTTAAAAGAAGTTTGGCAAATTAGAAGATGTATCGGCTAATAAAATGAATTTTGTTAATATATCAATTGGAATAGACCAATATATCATCTTTCTTTTGAAAACAACTTTTCTAGAAATAAATGGCATTTCTTTCTAAATGAAAGAGAAGCATCACCCTCTATTGGTTTCTAAGTGGCACTGCACCCTTCAGAATCATGGGACTAGACTTTTTAAGAAATCAGGTTCTATCTAGTCTGTTCTTTGATTTAAAAACAAATATTAACTTTGAAAATTTCCTTTCACTGTGTGATTAATTTCCAGATAATATTTAAAGCTCAAATAAATTGATATGTTCGTGTTATTGAGGTAGCTTTTTTTTGCCCTCGTGGAAAATGATTTCTTTATCTACAGTATTTAAATGCATAAAGTATCTTTGAATAGTGATTTTGTCTGAGGAGGATGATTGAGATCAAGGATGGGAAAGATACTTACTTGTTATTGTATGCTTATACTATTTGGGGATTTTGTATCCCATAGGTATATATTTCCTTTTTAAAGAGAGACAGTTTTAAAAATTAACTATTAATAAATTGTTGTTCAGTCCACTAAGTCCTGTCCAACTATTTGTGACCCCATGGACTGCAGCTTGCTATGCTTCTCTGTTCTTCACCAACTCCTGACGTTTGTTCAGACCCATGTCTGTTGAGTCAGTGATGTCATACAGCCATCTCATTGTCTGTTGCCCTGTTCTCCTCTTGCCCTCAGTCTTTCCCAGCATCCAGAGCCACACAAAGACATGTACAGGAGTATTCACAGCAGCATTATTCACAATTGCTTAAAAGTAGAAACAGTCCAAATGTCCATCCACTGATGAATGGATACACAGAATATGGTATAGCTGTACAATAGAATATTCAGCAATAAGAAAGGAATGAAGTACTGATGATGCTACAAAATGAGTGAACCTTGATAATATTAAGTGAAAGAAGCCAGTTACAAATGGCCACATGTTATGTAATTCTATTTATATGAAATGTCCAGAATAGGTAAATCCATGGAAACTGAAAGTAGATTAGTGGCTGCCAGGTGCCAAGGGGAGGGGGAGATGGGGAGTGACTGCTAATGGGCAAATTTCTTTTTGCAGTAATGAAAATAATCTGAAATCATATAATGCTGATTGTTGCACAGCTCTGAGAATATACCAAAAACAACCGAATTGCATACTATAAACTTTATGGCTTGTGAACTATATCTCAAAACTATGGTTTTAAAAAATAATTGATGGAAAGAAAGCTTATCTTCTTTTTATTTCTCCATAACTCAAATATTAGGCCCCAAATTTATGTTTATTCCAAAATGATTTCTTACTACCTTTGAATGACCTTACACTTGAAGGCATTCCCCTGATTTTATAAACTGTTGTGACATATAAGCATTGCTTTAGAACTGTTTCAGTTTTCAGATACTTATTTGGGGACTTCAGTAGTATGCAAGAAGATATGTATTGTCTTATTTTATCAAGAAAATTTATTATATTTAATTTTTTTATTTTATATTGAATATAGTTGATTTACAATGTTGTGTTAGTTTCAGGTATACAGCAAAGCAATCCAGTTACATGTATACATGTATCTGTGGCTCAGATCATGAACTCCTTATTACCAAATTCAGACTTAAATTGAAGAAAGTAGGAAAAACCACTAGACCATTCAGGTATGACCTAACTCAAATCCCTTACAGTTATGCAATGGAAGTGAGAAACAGATTCAAGGGATTAGATCTGATAGAGTGCTTGAAGAACTATGGATGGAGGTTTGTGACATTGTATAGGAGGCAGTGATCAAGACCATTCCCAAGAAAAAGAAATGCAAAAAGGCAAGATGGTTGTCTGAGGAGGCCTTACAAATAGCTGAGAAAAGAAGAGAAGCTAAAGGCAAAAGAGAAAAGGAAAGATATACCCATTTGAATGCAGAATTTCTAAGAATAGCAAGGAGAGATAAGAAAGCCTTCCTCAGTGATCAACACAAAGAAATAGAGGAAAACAATGGAATGTGAAAGACTAGAGATCTCTTCAAGAAAATTAGAAATACCAAGGGAACGTTTCATGCAAAGATGGGCTCAATAAAGGAAAGAAATGGTAGGGACCTAACAGAAGCAGAAGATATTAAGAAGAGGTGGCAAGAATACACAGAAGAACTATGCAAAAAAGATCTACATAACCCAGACAGTCACAATGATGTGATCACTAACCTGTAGCCAGACATCCTGGAATGCAAAGTCAAGTGGGCCTTTTAGGAAGCATCACGATAAACAAAACTAGTGGAGGTGGTGGAATTCCATTTGAGCTGTTTCAAAAGAAAGGAGGAAGGGAGGTTAAGGGTAGGGAACACATGTCCACCCATGGCTGGTTCGTGTGAATATATGGCAAAACCCACTACAATAAAATAAATAAAATAAAAGATGATGTTGTGAAAGTGCTGTACTCAATATGCCAGAAAATTTGGAAACTCAGCAGTGGCCACAGGACTGGGAAAGGTCAGTTTTCATTCTAGTCCCTAAGAAAGGCAATGCCAAAGAATGCTCAAACTACCGCACAGTTGCATTCATCTCACATGCTAGCAAAGTAATGCTCAAAAGTCTCCAAGACAGGCTTCAACAGTATGTGAACCATGAACATCCAGATGTTCAAGCTGGATTTAGGAAAGACAGAGGAACCAGAGATCAAATTGCCAACATCTGCTGGATCATCAAAAAAGCATGAGAGTTCTAGAAAAACATCTCCTGCTGCTAAGTCGCTTTAGTGATGTCCGACTCTGTGCGANTCCAAGACAGGCTTCAACAGTATGTGAACCATGAACATCCAGATGTTCAAGCTGGATTTAGGAAAGACAGAGGAACCAGAGATCAAATTGCCAACATCTGCTGGATCATCAAAAAAGCATGAGAGTTCTAGAAAAACATCTCCTGCTGCTAAGTCGCTTTAGTGATGTCCGACTCTGTGCGACCCCATAGACAGCAGAAAAACATCTACTTCTACTTTATTGACTATGTCAAAGCCTTTGACTGTGTGGATCACAACAAAGTGTGGGAAATTCTTCAAGAGATGGGAATAAGATGGGAATACCAGACCACCTGACCTGCCTCTTGAGAAATCTGTATGCAGGTCAGGAAGCAACNATTCTCAGATATGGGAGACTGGCATGAGTAAAGGATATGGAAGGAACAGGTGATAGAACCACTGGGGAGGCTCCTGGCCCAGAGAGAGAGACTGTGCTATCTTTTGCTGCTTTTTCTCAATAGAATGATGTGTAACTCAGACTTCTGAGGGGACCAACCATAGCCTCTTTGCATGAGTTGAGTTTTCCATCCCCAGTTCTGATAAGCCTTGCTCGTTCTCTCTCAGCCAGAAAGAGCAAGGTTTCTCACAGCCCTATGGGGGGAAAGGGGTGAAATTGTTCCACAGATAAATTATAATCTGCCCTTTCCTTGATAACAGTGACAATGTGAGACCATACGGATCCCCAGTATCTCCCTACAAGCAAAAACATGTAAAATGAATGTAGGATCCTGGGTGACTTGGCTTAGCTTCTTTCATCGCAGTGAAGTGCAAGTCGCTCAGCATGTCTGACTCTTTGCGACCCTATGGACTACACAGTCCATGGAATTCTCCAGGCCAGAACACTAGAGTGAATAGTCTTTCCCTTCTCCAGGGGATCTTCCCAACCCAGGGATTGAACCCAGGTCTCCCACGTTGCAGGCAGATTCTTTACCAGCTGAGCCACCAGGAAAACCCCAAAATACTGGAGTGGATAGCCTGTCCCTTCTCCAGGGGATCTTCCTGACCCTGGAATCGAACTGGGGTCTCTTGCATTGCAGGTGAATTCTTTACCAAGTGAGCTATCAAGGAAGCTGGGAAATGTTCTTCTAACACTATTAGCTGTGATTGTCTGATATGAACTCACTTGTCACTCCTGCCTGAGTTTCAGTCCCTGGTGCTCCTCACAGTTACTCCAGAATTGCTCACAGCCAAGTGATCAGAGGGAAAGCTGGATAGTTTTGCAGTGTTATGATGAAACCAAGCAAAGCACAGATCTTTGGTCAAAGACATTGATGGGTTAAACATCAAGGCCAGGAAACCACTGGAAAATAATGCTGCTGTGTTACTGAAAAGATCCATGACCATTTTCTAATCTTTCTGGATAATTTTTCTTTCTGCCTTCCAAAACTGATTAAAGATCATTAATGTATAATATAGTTTCCATTGCAAGTTTCCAGTAGATAAAAAGTCCAAGGTCCCCCAGAATCAGGCAGGTGACTTGCTCAGAGTGACATTCTCAATACTCCAGACCCTGGACTAGAATGCACATCTTCTGCCATTGCTTTTTCTGCTGCACCACATTTCCTTTTGGCCATCACTTTAAATATTTATCAATGGTGTAGCAACCCTCCTTAAAAAAATAATAAATCTGGCTCCTTTTTCCTGGGCTCACAGCCCTCAGCATCTGTCTCCAAACTGCCCTTCCAGAAGCCTCATCTCTGCTGCAGCCCACTCACCCACTCTATCAGCTCTGGCAGCACGGAGCTCTCCCTCCACCTCCTGCCATGCCCTTTCACAAGCCGCTTGCATCTCTGCTTCCTGCTGCCTGTGCCGCCTCCTCCGCTCTCCGCCTGGCAAACTCCTACTCACTCTTCAAAATTCCGCTCACGTGTCACCTCCTCAGTGAAGCGCAATCCTCCTCCCACAGGATGCCTTGTGTGCCTGCTTCCTCCTGTTTTCCCCCAGCACCTGGACTGTGCCTCTCTCTTCTCCCTGAGCCCTTCTTTTTTTAAAAAGTCTGTGCTGGGTCTTCGTTGCCACTCAGGCTTTTCTCTCATTGCAGCAAGCGGGGGCTACTCTCTAGTTGCGGTGCTCAGGCTTCTCATTGCGGTGGCTTCTCTTATTGCTGAACACAGTCTACGCCATGTGGGCTCAGTAGTTGCAGTTCCCCAGCTCTAGAACACAGGCTGAATAGTTGTTGCACACGTGATTAGTTGCTCCTCCGCATGTGGCGTCTTCCCGGTGAATCAGGGATCAAACCTATGTCTCCTGCATTGGCGGGCAGATTCTTTTCCACTGCGACGCCAGGGACGCCCCCGAGCCCTTCATGATCTGCTTCGCCCCTCATCACCAGCAGAGTGCTCTGGCCTCTGTCACAGGGCTGCTGCCATATTCATCTCATTAGATCTTGGCTGGCACAAAGAAATCCTTCGATTTGTTGTTGTTGTTGAATAAATGGCAGTGTTTCAGGAACTTTGTCAGGTTTACTACACATGGGAATACGCTTTGTTTAACCAGAAAACATGAGGCAGAAATGCAGAAGCCTGTTGATGAGACAGACCCATTGTCAACAGCAGCTCTTATCAAAGGCCCCTGTGATTTCATGTGTCATGGGGGTGCTCATCCTGGCCAGAGGGAGGCCCAGCTCGAAGTACAGATCCTCCTGGATCACAGAAGTGCAGATGGCACCCTAACTGTAGCCGTGGGGGAGTCAGACGTTCTAGTGCAGGGGTCCTGGGGATAGCAGTACAGATGATGAGAATGTAGCTTTGAGCAGCTCACATGCCTCTTGGGCTTCCCTGGTAGCTCAGCTGGTAAAGAATCTGCCAGTAATGCAGGAGACCCCGGTTCGATTTGTGGGTCGGGAAGATCCCCCGGAGAAGGGATAGGCTACCCACTTCAGTATTCTTGCCTGGAGAATCCCCATGGACAGAGGTGCCTGATGGGCTACAGCCCATAGGGTCACAAAGAGTCAGACAAGACTAAGCACGGTACACATGCCTTTTGGAGGGCTAATGTCTTTCATCTTTAATACAGAAAGATTAGGCTATGAGATTCCTAAAGCCCTTCCTGAGGATTCTGTCTAATCTCATGATGATTAGCTGATACTATATCCCATTCCAAGTAAAAATGGCTAGACCCCCTTGAGGAGTGGAGAAACTTTAAATTAGAAATTTAGAGAAAAAGGAAAGAATGTGATGACCTGTTTTTACATGGTTAAGATTACTGCCTGAAGTAGATCACGTATTTTGCACAGAAAAAAAGTTTCAGGTTATATACAATGAAATTAACGTAAGCTTCAGCATGTCTTACTGAGATATCTTCCTGAGTGCAAGGAGATTGCTGAAGCACTGGAATGGGTACTAAAGAAAAGATGACAAATACTGAAAACTTGGTAAAATTGAATGGCAAACGCTAGTCATTGCTCAGTAACTAGAAAGAAGGTAACTTGGGGACTTAATTTATTTTGTATTTCATAGAGTCTCTGGGTGGAAAGAACATCACTATACTTGGTGCAGAGTTTGCCTGGAATTTCCCGCTGGTTTGAAGTGGAGAAGCGTGAAGTGGTAAGGATCAGAGCTTATTCTCAAGTATTGAATACTTGCTCAGCACAGTTGTTCACCTGGAGTCAGGCCATGCATTTACTGCTTCTGCTTTGGACTCCAAGTCTCTGGAAACACTCCTAGTAAGTTAGTGAATGTTTGTGATGTTGATTACTATGATGAAAGCTGGACGGGGACCCATTGGCCTAGCCCAACCAGCCCAAGTGATCCCTCCAAAATAGCTCTGACTGTAGCATGTCAACACCTCAGGCCCTTGAGTTAGAGAAACTGGAACTCCAGCTCCCCTAACCACTCTAGCTATGAGACCTTCACCGTTTATCTTCAATGGAAGAAAGTTATCTACATTATCTTATTTAATCACCATGTTGAAGCTACAAGGTATGTATTCATTTTTGTTATTTGCATTTCTTTATTTTTAGACTTCACATGTAAGTGATAAAAAAGAGTGTTTATCTTTCTGTGACTTATTTCACTAAGTATAATACCCTCTAGGTTCATCTACATTGTTGCAAATAATACAATTTAATTATTTTTCTATGGCTGAGTAATATTCCATTGTGTGTATGTGTCTGTATATATATGCAATTATATACCTCACTTCTGTCTTTATCCATTTATCTGTGGATGGACACTTGGGTTGTTTGCATATCTTGGCTATTATACACAGTGCTGCTATGAACATTGAGGTGCGTGTATCTTTTTTAATTAGTATTTTCATTTTTTTTTTCACTGTGTAGCCAGGTATAGGATTGCTGGATTACATGGTAATTCTGTTTTTAGTTTTTTGAGGAACTTCCATCCAGTTTTCTAAGGTAACTGAACCAATTTACATTCCTACCAACAGTATGCTGTGGTTCTCATTTCTCTGTGTCCAAGGTACATATTCTTACCCCTCTTTTCACAAGTTTTGACAAGAGGTTAAAAGCCTTTGCCACAGATCCTGTAGGAAGATACTGAAAAAGGATAAATTCAAACCCAGATTTTTCTGACTCCAAAGCTAGGTATATTTTTTTCTTCTAGCCTTATAAGCAGTGTGAGGCCAGTGTCAGGCCCAGCACAGTATCTGACACACAGTAGGTCCATGCTGTAACAGTCCACAGTAGAAGGATGCCGCTCTGCTGTTCTCCCTGAGCACAGTGGAGCGATCAGTGGGTGTCACTGAGAATGTGGAAATCACAGCAACCAAAGAACAGTTCATTTCAGCTCGGTCACTCAGTCGTGTCTGATTCCTTGTGACCCAATGGACTGCAGCATGCCAGGCCTCCCTGTCTGTCACCAACTCCCAGAGTTTACTCAGACTCATGTCTGTTGAGTCAGTGATGCATCCAACCGTCTCATCCTCTGTTGTCCCCTTCTCGTCCTGCCTTCAATCTTTCCCAGCATCAGGGTCTTTTCTAATGAGTCAGTTCTTCGCATCAGGTGGCCAAACTATTGGAGTTCCAGCTTGAACATCAGTTCTTCCAATGAATATTCAGGCCTGATATCCTTTAGGAGGGACTGGTTGGATCTCCTTGCAGAACCGAAGAGCCTTCAGTTATAAAACATGCTCTCTGCTGTGGGAAGGGAGAGAGCATTTGTGGAAGGCAGCCATCTCTGGAGTAAGAACTCCTACCCAACAGTTATCAAGGCCCCAGCCCCTTGCTGTCAGCCACAGACCTATGCCCCCCAAGAATCACCTCTCCCACCCCTGGCATATCCATTATGTCAGAGGCCAGGCCTTTGCCACCGTCCTGATGGAAAAATGTGCCAACTGTGAAAATGTAATGTAGCCTCTTCCTTTTTTAGGTAACAAGCCCACGCTGTCAATGAATCCATAAAAGCAGATCCCACCCAAATTGTCTTCCAAGAATGGCTTGTCCTACCTGCAGTCTCTAAGCATCGAAACAACCCTCAGCTTATTCTATTCAGTCATGCTAGGGATTTAATGGCATTTTCATTTTGCAAGGCTAAAAAATTCATACAGCTCTCTTAACAAACTGCACTCCATTCAGCAGATTCCTCCAGTGTGGGTGTGTTCTTGTCAAGTCTGAATCAGGGGTCCACAAGGGTTGCAAGGGAAGCAAGGATTGCTTCCATGGTGGAAGCATGGCCTTCCTGTGGCCTTCTGTGGAAGAGGCTACTGAGTTCATTGCTCAGAAAGTCTTAATGTTTTGCTTCCTGCTGAATGGCATGGGCCCAAACCACAGGAATGTTCTTAGTTATCCTTGCAGCATTAATGATTCAGAGAGCCTTGTCAGCTACTTACTACCCAGAGAGGTAAATTCTGCGAAGTCTTACCAGTGTTCCTAACCTTAGAAATATTATACACACACACACACACACATACACACAGCCTGCTAATAAAAAGCAGCATGCTGATAGTGATTAAGGGAGAGTTACTAAACACAACCTTTCAAACAGCAGCTGCCTACTTTATTAGAATATGCAATCTTAGACTCTGTCAAATAGAACAAATCCAGCTGGGCTGTTTTGTTCCCTGAACACAGCCCACTTCTGACAACCTCGTGTCTGTCTTATTCCCGCTGCCTGGCATATCCCCACCTTCTATTAGTGTTGTTGGTTTCCTGCTTTAATTGCCAGTGTAGAAGGTCCTGATGATTGGGGCACTCAAGACGTATGTGCCACACTGAATTGATATTCCTTTTGGACTTTACCAAACTCTAAAAGATTCTGAATACCAAAAGATGTGTTTATAAGTTTGGCTTCAAAATTCAGTTGTTAATATACCTAACCCAATCTAAGACCATTTATGATCTTTATCTCACTTAGTATTACTGACTACTCATATACTTTACTACAGAAATATTAACACATCTGATTAAAGGAAACTTCTTCAGACCCTGCCTGAGGATGGTGTAATATACTCTATGTGCCCCATGTTACCTTTCTGAAGTCAGAAAAATTCTAAGTTCTGAAACATCTGGCAGCAAAGATTTCAGATGAGATGATGGGCCTTTATTCTGAAAATCATAACCCCAGAACATTAGTGAACATATTATCCTATTCTTTCAAAGATGATAAGCTTCTTTGAACTACTGTATCCTCAGTAATTGTTTTTAAAACAAAATATTTTTGATTAAAAATAACCTTATTTAAAACATTTTAAACATAGTGAAAAAGCTATAAAATAGGATGTACAGATAATGGTATTTCTAAGCCTTAAAGATAATGACAGTATCCTCATGCTGTGTGCTATGCCAGGTCGCTTCCGTCGTATCTGACTCTGTGATCCTATGTACTAGAGCCTGCCAGGCTCTTCTGTCCATGGGATTCTCCAGGCAAGAATACTGGAATAGGTTGCCATGCTCTGGATCTTCCCGCGCCAGGGATCAAACTTGCATCTCCTGTGACTCCTGCATTGACAGGAGGGTTCTTTGCCACTAGTGCCGCCTGGGAAGCCCCGATATTACCATGTGTGTGCTTAGTCGCTCATTTGTATCTGACTGTGACCTCGGGGACTGTGGCCCTCCAGGCTCCTCTGTCCTTGGGATTTTTCAAGAATACTGGAATGAGTTGTCATTTTCCTCCACCAGGGGATCTTCCCCACCAGGGATTGAACCCACCTGTGTCCCCTGCACTGAAGGTGGATTCTTTACCCACTGAGAGTAAACTAAACCTAATTACCCATTCTTTTACTTCAACAGTTATCAAAAAGGCCGATTTTGTGTCTACACCTCCCTCCATTCCCTTTTACACTGGATTATTTGGAAATTAGTCCTAGACACTATCTAAGAATATTTCAGTCTGTGTATTTATCAGAAACATAAACACAGTACCATTATTGTGTTTACATTTTCCATCTAAAAATGTTAACAGTAATTCCTTGACCATAAACTACCCAATTTATTCACAATTCTCTAATTCATTTTATAGGTTTCTTTTTGTTTTTGTCATCTGTTNAGACCCTGATGCTGGAAAAGATTGAAGACAGGAAGAGAAGGGGACAACAGAGGATGAGATGATTGGATGGCATCACTGACTCGATGGACATGAGTTTGAGTAGGCTCCAGGAGTTGGTGATGGACAGGGAGGCCTGGCGTCCTGCAGATCATGGGGTCACAAAGAGTCAAACACAACTGAGCAACTGAACTGACTGACTGAAGAAGTCTCTCAAGAAAAAGATTGAGAAACCTTTGTTTTGTCTGCATCTTGGGACCCTGTGGAAAGAGCTGTGACCTAGAAAGCATTAGATCCTATCAAGTCATGCACGTTATAGCCTTGTGACCTTGGGCAAGTTACATGTCTTTGCAGGACTGTAGGAAGCTGGGAGTGCTGGAGAGGGATGGTTCAGAGACTTGTCTAGTAGACACAGAGGTGCACACTCCAGGGCTCCTTCCAGAAAGGACCTGTGGCCCCACCTGCTGGAAGACACCTTGGCCTCTCAGATCCTCCAGCATTGCCTCTGCTGCAGAGTGTCACCCAGCCTAATATCCCTACCTTCCTGGATGACCTGCATCCAGTAACCGGGAAGGAGAGTCCCAGCCTGGCCATTTGGGGCACACACGGTGCAATTGTGACAGTTCATTCAAGGTCCAGAGCTGCTCTGGGGTCAGCAAAGGCTTTCAGGCTGCCATNGTAGGCTCCAGGAGTTGGTGATGGACAGGGAGGCCTGGCGTCCTGCAGATCATGGGGTCACAAAGAGTCAGACACAACTGAGCGACTGAACTGACTGACTGAAGAAGTCTCTCAAGAAAAATACTGAGCAATCTTTGTTTTGTCTGCATCTTGGGACCCTGTGGAAAGAGCTGTGACCTAGGAAGCATTAGATCCTATCAAGTCGTGCACGTTATAGCCCTGTGACCTAGGGCGAGTTACATGTCTTTGCAGGACTGTAGGAAGCTGGGAGTGCTGGAGAGGGATGGTTCAGAGACCTGTCTAGTAGACACAGAGATGCACAGCTCCAGGGCTCCTTCCAGAAAGGACCTGTGGCCCCACCTGCTGCAAGACACCTTGGCCTCTCAGATCCTCCAGCATTGCCTCTGCTGCAGAGTGTCACCTAGCCTAATATCCCTACCTTCCTGGATGACCTGCATCCAGTAACCGGGAAGGAGAGGCCCAGCCTGGCCATTTGGGGCACACACAGTGCAATTGTGACAGTTCATTCAAGGTCCAGAGCTGCTCTGGGGTCAGCAAAGGCTTTCAGGCTGCCATNATCCCTACCTTCCTGGATGACCTGCATCCAGTAACCGGGAAGGAGAGTCCCAGCCTGGCCATTTGGGGCACACACGGTGCAATTGTGACAGTTCATTCAAGGTCCAGAGCTGCTCTGGGGTCAGCAAAGGCTTTCAGGCTGCCATGCAGGTTCAGTTTCCTTTTTGGTCAAGTCCCGCTCTGCCCCTCTCTCCTACAGGCAATGATCCCAGGGATATTCCCCTACAAACATCCCAATCCATGCAGAAGCCTACCTCCAGAACCCAGCCTGCAGCGTTACCTGGACAAAAGGGCAGGCCCTTCGCAGCCAGTGTCTAAGATGCGGAGGACCGAGGGCCCTGCCCTTAGACTCAACTCCATCCCTCCTCCCTCCCCACAGAGACCCAGCTTGCCCTTTGTGTCTCAGGCATACTTCACTTGACATTTATTTCAAGGTGTTTTTATCTTATGCAAATGTTACAGGCAAAGTTGCCACAGTTCTGACCCTTAGGAAGGTAGTAGATGGTCTCACCCCCACCCCCCTTTCCCACACCGTCACTCATGTCTGCCCTGAAGCTTTCAAACTTGAACCATCATGGGCTGTAAAGATAAAGGACCGTCTAGTAGTGATGTGTGATTTGTTTTCCTCTCAGCCTCTGAAATTTGTCCTTTTGACCATTGTAGCGTGGGGCATTTTTTAAAATGTAAAAGATGTCTGCTAGTCCCATCGAAGGAATTAAGCACTTTTGACCTAGCTGTACAAAGGAAACGTGAATGTTTACATTTATCTCAGTTTAGGTTCTCAGAGCAGGAAACCTTTTTTGAAAAGAGGAACTGTTCCTTTTTGCCTTATAATGTGAACAAGAATAATATTTTTTAACAAAAGCAAGCAGCATAGCAGCTGTTACAGAATACCCTCTCTCATTTGTTCTTTCCTCCCTGACAGGTTCAGAAAATCTGAGAGAGGGAGGGGTAGGGACAGAGGAACCGATGGGAGAGAGAAGGGGAACATGGCCGAGAGAGTGCCATCCAGAAAAGAGGTCCCTTGGGGAGTGCCACGTGGTGCATGCTAAGTCACTTCAGCCGTGTCCGACTGGCTCCTCTGTCCATGGGATTCTCCAGCAAGAATACTGGAGTGGCTTGCCATGCTCTCCTCCAGGGGATCGTCCCGACCCAGGGACTGAAGCTGTGTCTCTTACATCTCCTGCATTGGCGGGTTCTTTATCACCAGGGGGAGAACCACCTGACCCTCCTAACAGGGAGCCCCCATCCCTTGCCCCCTCCTGAGAAGTGCAGGAAGGGGCCAAAGGGACGCTTAACTGTTTAATATGGTGGTTGTTATAGACTGAAAATACATGGGAAAGAAACTTGGGATAGTAGGACAGTTAAGTCTTTGGAGTCAGACTTAAGTTCAGATTCCCATTTGTCCTTTAGTACATGCAGAATTTCTTTTTTAAAATTATGTGTAATTGCTCCAGTGTTGTGTTGGTCTCTGCTGTACAGCAGCGTGAGTCTGCTGCATGTGCATATCTCCCTCTTGATTCTCCCCCCAGCCCTCTAGGTCATTATAGAGCCCTGAGCTGAGCTACCTGTGTTATAGAGCACTTCCCACTAGCTAGCTGTGTACACAGGGCATTATAATGTATGTCAATGCTACTCTCTTAACTCATCCCATCCTTTCCTGCCCCAACTGTGTCCACAAGTCCATTTGCTCCATCTGTGCATGCAGAATTTTCTGATCCTCAGTGTCCTCCATAGTAAACTAAGGATTGCTCCTATCTTGTCAGATGGGGAGGTTAACAGTAATGCATTGACAATGTAGGGTACCATGCTTGAATCCCCAGCAGGCATTAAGGCGGTGCTCACTGATGTGGATTTTTTCCTTCTATTACTCTCAAGGCACAAATTTTGGAATTTGGCTTGGCCGTGCACGAGAAGTTTGTGCCTCAGGATATGAGACCCCTTCACAAGAAGCTGGTTGACCAGTTCTTTGTGATGAAGTCCAGCTTGGGGATCCAGGTATGTACACAAAGGGTCCACCAGGGGGCAGTCTGCCCTCTACCATTAGCTTTTTGTTAGCGGGACCATGACGTATACAATAGTGACATCTTTTGGTTTGACTGCCAAACTGCACCAAAATTTTACCAGAGAGCCCTCAAATGTTAAACTTGCCTTAAATTCGGTTTGCCACACTTAACTTTCATGAAAACAAAAAAGTAAATGAGGGAAGGCTTAATGACTTACATTCCTAAGTGCCTCTATAAAGGTTTTATGACCATCAGAATGCACTAGTCTAGCACAGCACCTCTTGAGTGGTTCTGCCCTTACCGTTACAATTCTGAAATATTTTCTTTACTACCTCTTTAGGAATTCTCCGCTTGTATACAAGCCAGTCCAGTCCATTTTCCTAATGGAAGCCCTCGTGTGTGTAGAAACTCAGCTCCTGCTTCCATGAGCCCAGATGGTACCAGGGTAATTCCTCGACGCAGGTAAGTCATATTCTGAATTATCTGACAATTTGGCATTCCCACAAGATGATCTGGAACGATTCTCTCGTTCTTTATGGCACAATTTGTCAAATACGCGGTTTCTTAATGAAATAAGTAACCCTAGAGGCAGCTGCAGACATCTGCCACTGGTGAAACAGCAACAGCATGAGAAATAAACTCAGACGTTTGATCACATTGAGGCAAATGGGGGCGACAAAATGGGATGTATATATATTTTTTCCCTTTGGTTTTTATACCATGCCAGCGTGTGATAAAGTGCAATGTAGAGACTGAGTTAACGACCATTTCTTTTTCTCCCTGAAAACAGCCCATTAAGTTACCCAGCTGTCAACCGCTACTCTTCCTCCTCACTGTCCTCACAAGCGTCTGCTGAAGTAAGCAATATTACAGGGCAATCAGAAAGCTCTGATGAAGTCTTTAACATGCAGGTACTTGATCAGCTGTTTTCTCTTTGTCTGGTCCTGTTTATTCCCTTTCTGTCTCAATCATGAGTGTTTCCATTCACTCTGCTGTGCTTAGGAACAGAGCTACGAGCGAGAATTTGGCCTAAGGACAAACCTTTACACACCTGTATTGCCTTATTGGTCCCTGGAGTCTGCAAAGCTGATTCTCTCAAAGCTGCCCCGGCCACTCTAGGAAGACCTGAGCCAGCGGTGGGCNGTGTTTCCATTCACTCTGCTGTGCTTAGGAACAGAGCTACGAGCGAGAATTTGGCCTAAGGACAAACCTTTACACACCTGTATTGCCTTTTTGGTCCCTGGAGTCTGCAAAGCTGATTCTCTCAAAGCTGCCCCGGCCACTCTAGGAAGACCTGAGCCAGCGGTGGGCAAGCCCGGCCAGGCCCTACGAGGGGAACTTTGAGCTCTGCCTCTGAGTCAGGTCTTCAGTCGGGTGTCCTGGAGCTTGTCACCACCGACCAGCTGCCTCTTAGCATTCCTAAGTGTTTTGTTCTTTTCTTTAAGAAGATATGGTTTAGGGGCCCATTCTAAGATTTCTCTACTTAGGTATATGTTTGAAATTTCCCATAATAAAAAACTGTTTACTAAAGAAAAATAGAGGTTTTTAGGGATTTGTCAGTGTAACTCTGGCAACAAAAATTTGTGTTTAGATACAGTAAATAGGACATTGATAATCACTCAGTAAGACTCAGCTGAAATTTTCCTCACCTCTGTCTTTGGAAAGGGGGCATAATACATATTGCCAAATCCACGCATTGAACATACAACATTGGAGAAAAGGCACAGGCATGTTCTCTGACTTTTAGAAGCACTCACCTGTTTACCTGCCCGAGGCTGGGAGCCTTTCTGCTTGTGCTTTAGTCAGGGAGCCACTGCTGACTGGTCTTTAGTCACAGGCTGTATGGAGCTGAATTGAACACAAAGGCATTCCTTTGGCAGGTGTCAAAAATCTGAGGGTTTTTTTTTTATTAATTCAGACAGGCGTCCTTATTGGTCTGAGTTAGTGAGATTTTTCCATAATTCTTAATGGGCTTTTTTTTTTTTTTTTTTTTTTTTTTTTTTAAA
>SJYA01000646.1:0-48136 GCA_006410615.1 Neotragus moschatus | reverse complement strand
TTTTTTTTTTTTTTTTTTGCTACTTTGAAAAAAAAAAAAAGTGATTTTGTTTCAAATGTATCAGTGTGGTCTGCAGCCTCTAAGCCCTGTCTGATAACAGCTCCTCTGTTTTCCAGCCAAGTCCATCTACCTCAAGTTTGAGTTCTACTCACTCTGCCTCGCCTAATGTGACAAGTTCTGCTCCGTCGAGCGCCAGAGGTCAGTGCCAAGGTGTGGGGTGACTGAGGGTACCCAGAGGACCTTCCAGCCTCCTGCAAGCTTGGGCCTTCTCCTCCAAATGGCCCCAGCTCACCACCACCCTGACGAGCCTCTCTTTCCGTCTTTTTCTCAGCTTCTCCTTTGTTGTCTGACAAACACAAACATTCCAGAGAAAACTCTTGCCTGTCCCCAAGGGAGCGGCCATGCAGTGCCATCTATCCGACACCTGTGGAACCTTCTCAGGTAGTGTTTGTGGGATGGAAATTCTAGGAAACAAGGAAAAGTCTGGATGTTACTTACAGGGCTGCAGAAAGTCATGGTAGCTGCCAGAGACCACCAGATGGGCCGTGTTGACAAGTCCAGCTGGGTGAAGTCCATACCTCGGCCCCGGGCCTGTTGTTAGGAATTCCTGTGTGAACTGTCGAATCTGATGTGGATTCCTGGTGGTTGCCTGAGCAGTAAAGCTGAGAGGGAATCGGGAAATGATTTTAGCCACTTTGGTCTATTTTGTTGCTGCCACTTGAACATTAAGAGAGGTCATGGGTGGATGAGTTAGGGGTGGGGGTGTGTGTCTGCATGTGTCCGTAGCAGAAATTTGGAGAAACTTCTTACATTAGCCAGAGATCCTTGAGGAGAAGCATGGCTGCCCCGGATTGCTTACAGAGGTATCCAGGAGTGAAGAGGGTGTCTTTTTGCCTCTGCTGTTCTTAAATGCACTGAGGAGGGAGTGGCTAGACCCTGGGGCCTCCCCGCCAGCCCTCTCCACCCTGCTCAGTCCTGCTCTGCAGTGATCTCTCTCAGGCTCAGTGACTGCAGGGCCAAGGTTTTGACCCTCTGGGCCCTTTAAGCACTTTGAGGCAGGGTTTCAAAGGTAAAGATTCCTATGGAGCCCTGAGTTCTATCGGTTATTTGCGGATAACTCAGGAGCAGAGAATAATCGTTATTTACCCTCCAGCTCATTTTCTGTTTTTCCACACCATCCTGGCAGAAGGCTGTAGCTGCATTTGGAAATGGATGAGAATGAAGGAGATTTGTCTGGATTGGTTTCTCTTTGCTGATTGTGTGATCTTCCCAAAAGTTTCAGGATACCCCATCTGCACAGCACTGCCATGTTGCAGAAACTGTACCTGAGTGCATTTTCCTGAACCACCCAACTGGTTTAATTTCCCCTTGTCAGGACTTTCAGTTTGTTCCCTCTGCTCCTGGAGAGCAGGTCACCAGTGTGGGGGACTCTGAAAGACTTCCTGATTAGCCTCTCAAGTTTTCTGCTTTGGGTAAAATTTGAAGCAGTGTGTATTGCCAAAATTTCCATAATACACATTCCTCTGGTGTATCTACTTTTAAGGACTTGGTGCCTTTTGTTTAATATATTAGGTAGAACTATGTAAAACTGGCATTTTTGTGGGTTAAAAATTGCAACATACTAACCATTTCATATGTTTTAACCTAATCTAGGATTTTAAATGTAAAGTTCATTGACTAGAGATTTTTTGAGCTAATATTTCTTCTTTCTTACTTACATTTTATATTGCCAGTCTAGTATTTGTATTTATAAAGAGCACTGTAGCTTAACTGCTACTTACTGTTTATTTTTTCCATATTTTATTACAAAAATTTATTTCCCAGTTATATTGGGTTGGCCAAAGAGTTCATTTGAGGATGGTATGGAAAAACCCAAATGAACTTTTTGGCCAACCCAATATTTAAAATTCTGTATAGACTTTTAAAACACTGTTTAGAAACACTGTTTGAAACCTCAGGGTCTTTTTTTCCCTTAAATACAGTTGTGTCATTATTGAACAATAATTCAATAATGATAAGCCAATCATCAACAATGTTAAGCCAGTAATGTTTTATATGGCTTATTTTCCCATTTGAAACACTTTTTTAAAAACAAAAGGTTCAGTCAGGGCTTCCCAGGTATCACTAGTAGTAAAGAACCCACTTGCCAATTGCAGGAGACACAAGAGCTGTGGGTTAGATCCCTGGGTTGGGAAGACCCCCTGGAGTAGGCAATGGTAACACACTACAGCATTCTTGCCTGGAAAATTCCATGAACAGAAGAGCCTGGTGGGTCCAGAGGGTCGCAGAGAGTCAGACACGACTGAGCACCAGCATACACCGTTCAGTAATAAAATAATCATCTCATTTTCCAGAAGATCTCACCTGTCAGTATCTTGCACCATAAAAATAGATTCTTGTGCCTTTCCAGAGGCTGCTGTTTAATCACATTGGAGATGGAGCCTTGCCACGCAGTGACCCCAATCTTTCTGCACCTGAGAAAGGTGGGTATGAAGCCAGCGTCTCCGGCAGTCGTGGAATGTGTAACAGTGTGTTCTGGCTTCATTTCTTCCAGTCGCCCATGTGTGGAAGGCAGATGTGCAGACCTTTAATGATCAGGACTGATCTTTTCTTTACGGGATAGATGAAGACAGTTATTTCTGATGCATTCTTCACAAACTGTTTTCTTGTAGGATTTAACAGCAGAATCTGAGCAAGGTAGGGACTCCTGTTTAAATGACTTTTGGTGTCATTCAGTGAGTCACCGAGGCAATCCCTGTGCTACCTGAAACAAAGTGGCCAATTAGGCTACTTGTTCAACGCAAGGAAAGTAAGCAACTTCCCAGATGGATCCTTGGTCCCACTTTGTGTCTGCCTTACCAAGCTCACTCAGTCAGCTCATCTGTTGCTTGTGGGTGACTCAGATGCTATTGAAAATTTGCAATCCGGTGCGTAATGGAGTGTGCCCTGCCTCAAGGTCACATGAAAAATGAGAAACCAACATATGCATAGCAGTTAATACCCAATTAGCATGGGTCTGTGCAACACAGCAGAGGAGGAAGAGTGGATTAAATGTGATTTCCTCAGCTAGGGGGATGGGGACTAACAGCAAGGCACTCGTTGACCTTCCAGAGTTAGCCTCAAAAATCAGAGCAGTCCCCGAGCCAGCAAGTTAACAGTCACTAATGACATATCCCTGTAAAGTGCATTTTAATTGTCCCCATTAAGATCTCAACTCCATTGTCATTTGAGTACACCGATACATTAAAACTTTCCTCAGGAGATAGCAATCAGCAAGACTGTAGCCTAAATTATTTTAAAACACATTTTGCTTTACAGCTACAAGTCAAATATTGATCTTTGTCTGGATAACTTAGAAATGTGGTTGTTTTCTCACCTCTTCTACCAAAGAAAATCCACAAAGCACCTTTTAAAGGACCAGAGGAAATGTTTTTTACAAGTGGTGGTTCCATCCAATTATAGTGGTAATATAATCATAAAATGTTGAAATTCTGGCCATGTCCACCAGGTGGCAGTGTCTGCTCAGTGAGCAAGAGACTGGAACTCTAAAGGCTTGATTTTGTAAGCCTCCTGTCAGAGCAGCTATTTATAACCTTGTATGTCTTGCCCTTGTTCCAAGGGGGGTTGTTCCATATTTCAGCATCTTACTGAAGTGTGGAGCAGGTAGATTACAAAAAAGGAATGATAATGTCAGCATTCCAAATTACTTTTTTAGGACATTCTCCACTATAGCCCTTTGACTTGAGGAACAAGGGCCAACAGGATGGTGTGGTGTGGCTATTCCTTGCCAGTAATTCTGCCAGGCAGTGGAGATATTAGCATCCACTGCCTTCCCCCTTTTAAGGTGCTATCTGTCCAGAAAATTCCACTAAAAACCAAGTTTTAAAATAGTCGAGTGACTACATCTTCCATCTGTTATCCAGCATCTAAACACATTTGTAAATCTCAAGTTTCTACACTCTTTTGTCGAGATGTGTAGTTCTGACTGCTTGAGGGGAAAAGAGACATGCTATCGCCCAATGAAATGTCAACTATAATTGTGAGATGGGCAATTAAATAAAGGGTTCGCATTTAGGAAGTTTCCTTATTATTTGTAATCCAGCTGATATTTTCATTCTGGATAATTCTGACTTCTAAGATTGCGTGCTCGCAGGGTGATGTAGACCATGTGACTTTAGCTGTGTCATTCCCTTCCAGCTGTGAACCCCACCCCTAGCAGCTGGAGCCTGGACAGTGGGAAGGAAGCCAAGAGCATGGCAGATGGTGGGAAGCTTATCTCTCCCCCCGTCCCTCCACGACCCACACAGACTGGTGGGTATTTGATGCATGTAACAATCATTTCTGTAAAAATAACTTTTATTGACTACTCCGACCTGAATTCCTCAGAAAGGTAGGCATTTGGTGTGTCCAAGGTAAAAACCTTAGTAGTAGCTACAGAATTCATCTGCTGTGTTCCCCCTTTTTCCTCAACTCTTGTTACACTAAGTCCATGAGTGCACCATGCCTAAGGGCATCCTAACCTTGCTGAACCACTAGCAATTTCTCTGTCCTTCGCTTGAATCACCTCATTCTTATCAACCTCTACTAACTCTGGCCACTTTTTGCAGGACTGATGCCCCAGTTTCAGGTTGTCCCTGAATAGGACTGACTAACTGTAATTTGGATGGGCTTGTGGAGAACAACTAAGCAGTACCTTGCACCTACTGCTTAGACAAGACTGTATTCCAGGGTCATCTTTCTCAAAGGGTTCACTCAACGCACTGCATCTCCTAGGGAGGTGGTTTAAGCAGCAGACCTATTGAATCAGAATTTTACTATATCTGGGCCAAAGCTCTAGAATCTGTGTTTTACCAAACCTTTCTAAATTTTGAGAACCACTGAAAATTATTCTTAAGAAACTTCCTTTCTGAGTTTGTAACAGTAATGGGCCCCCCTTCCTCTTGAACAAGCCGTTGCTGGATGACCTGCATATGAGGGCAGTTTTTAAGAGAGGCTGTTGCACTTTATTAACTGTATCTTGTTGATGGGGAGAGCTTTTTCAACACTTCACCTATATTTAGAGTTGTTTTGAAGTTTTACAAATACAACTAGCCTAAAGGCATGAGAAAATATGACGCTGTGCTTTTCATGGATTTTTCTGGATGGATCATCCATGTTTTGTTTGCTACACTTTAACATCTTTCTAGCTTCTTTTATTTTTTACCAAATAAAGAAAAATGACTCTCTTTTAAAAATAAACTGTGTGCTACCCAGTTTGTACTTTCCAAAGCTAGAAGTTGCTAGTAGATTTGGAAAGACGTGAGATCTTTAAACAGAAAAGAAATAACTGTAGCCTTACTTGATAATATGCATTGCTAGGTCAGTGTGACCAGGGAAGTGTAAAACTCACTAACCAGTACTTGGTATTTTATTCATGTGTGTACATTGAAGCAACCTCCAGTTTAAACCTGGTTGTGTCCATAAAGTTGGAAACTTGAAGTGTTTCCTAAGGGACAATAATATTCATGGTGTTTAGGTTCCTAGGCTAATTCTGCCTTGTAGGCAAGGACAGGGATAGAACTATTTTAGGTCTTTTCAGGAGAAACATCACTCTAAACATGCAGTGGGTCCAGGGGCTGCTGGGTAGTCCACAGGGATGGTGTCAGGGAATGCCTAAGTTGAGAGGAAGAGACAATAAAAATACCATTTCCCAGTCAAGCTGTGCTTCTCTAGACATCCATGCTCTTATTCTGCACTCGACCCCCACAACTGATGGGCTAGGAGAACTAACAGTGGCGATGGAACATGGCACGTGCTGACAGCATGCCCTGGCACGCAGGACGGGTCCGCACAGCCCCGAGTGCGGGCCGGCCACTCTCCCTAGTCCCTTAGGCCCAGAGCACGCAGGTGGCCGTAGCTCTCCCCGGTCACCCTGGCAGTGCTGCCTTCCCTCCTGCACTGATTGCTGTCATGGTCTGCCGTCACGGCATCCTGTGTGCTCGCTGTTGGCGGAACCTGTAACTGTCTCTCTCCCCTTCGGCCTTTCTGTAGTTTTCTTATGAGCTGCAAACCCCACTGTGATAGCTGGGAGAATGGCAGCTCGTCACAGAGCAGCGAACCCTGAGCCCACTGAAAACTCTGCAGGCAGACCTGGGCAATCTGGCCTACACTCCCAGGTCGACAGTGTCACGGCTGGCTGTAGTATGTGTGGTTACGCTTTAGAGAGCTGGATACGGCTGGCTGTAGTATGTGTGGTTACGCTTTAGAGAGCTGGATTTGGTCCACAAGTGCACACACAGCAGTGTCATCACACTGGGCTTGTCCCAGGTATAGGGCTTGAAAATCTGGCGGGAGAAAGAAAGAGAGGGTTCTTCTTACCTAATGATGACATCCGTAGGGTATCACCTCCTAGAGATAAAGGGTCAAGACCCAAGTACAGACATTAGGGAAAAAATGGAAAACTTCTTACATTTTATATGGATGTGGCCAAGGGTTTTCTGTCAATTTCAGGAATATTGCGGGGGGTGAGGGTGGTGAAAGAGGAGAATGATGTCAGTACATTCCCAGGGACCTATTCTAAGCTGCCTGGGTGACCTGGGTCTTTCCATTCTTGCTCAGCCCAGTCCGCTCCCTGGCACCTCATGCGTAAAAGCACCTTTTGAAATAGACCAAGGGGCAGAGAGGCGTCTGAGCTTTGAGGCAGCGGAAGGGACGCTGGACCAGTCACTTGTTTAAAGCATCATGTGTGCTCTGGTGACTTTTCACTGATTACCCCATGTCTTGGAGCCGCCATCCTTTGTGGGGAATCCATTTTGGGCGGGCACCATTTAGTCTCTCCACCCACGCCCCCGCCCCTTGCCTAGATCCCTGTGCACTGGATCATCTGTATGGGTTTGTACACACAGAGGGCTTTTTTCGGGTAGTCAGCTCTCTGGTTTTCTGAACTGAAATCTTTCTCTCTCTTCACAGCTTCACCAGCAAGACACACAGCGCCAGTATCCCCCTCGCCTGCTGGGCGATCTCCACTGAAGGTAAAGGCTCTTGTTTAGATGGGAGCTGGAAATTGGCCCCTTGCTACTTTTCCCCTGTTACATCAGTGAGGTGCTTTCATCTACAAAGACCAGGCAGAGAACATAGAAGGGGGAGAGGAAGATGGGCAAGAAAACAACATTAGACTTTCCCTTTGGGGAGTCTGCCGTTTCATTTCAGATTAGGAGCCTTTTTCTCCAAATGGTGGCGATGAGAATGTACAAACTAGAGTGAGTATATGCACTGAATTAGAAAGAAATGGTCCCTAGGTATCTTCTAGGACATTTTCAGCCTTATCTTTTAGGTTGAGGCACATCAAAAACAAACACTTAAGTTGAAAAATAATCAAGATCTACTAAATATTCTCAAGTGCCTTTTTCATCAGTCTCACTCATTTTGAAAATGCCAAACCCAACTTTTTCTCTTTTAACATATTATACCAAGGCTTTCATTTAGAGATACATACTTGATCATGAAAAACAAGACAGTAAAATGAATTTTTAAACCTCTGGGAAACAAACTGGAAAGCTTTAAAGGTCAGACATTTAATATGAAGACAGGCTAGTTAACATCTCTAAACATACAAAATTCCTCATGAAGGTAAAGAATAATATTTAGTCTCTATCCAAATTGAATCAGACTGGCTGCAAGGATTGTTGGTGCATTCAGAGGTAGGTGTTCAGAGCTGCTACACCAGGGCTTAAAGATGAAGTGACTGTGACTGCAGAAAGAATGATTTGTACCTGAATGACTTAGGATTTGCATGCACTCTTTCCTTTTTGTTGATGAAACATTTCTAACTAAGGTAAAAGAAAAAGAAAAATCAGCTTCTGCAAACACGTGGGGGCAGATTGTGACCCTGTGCATCTGTGGTACTCAGGATTGTTGCTGGTAGAAACTGAGAATCTGGAGGGAAATCTCTCCTCTCCTGTCCCTCCTGCAGTGGAGAAAATTGCAAAAAAAAAAAAAATTTAAAAAGCATGATTTGCATTGCTGACATTTCTGATGTCACAGTTTGCTGGTGGGTGCAAATTATCTGCTGGTTTGGTTGTCATACTGCCATGCAGCTGTTAATCGTAAAGTGCATGGGGACTGCATTCACCCTGGGAGCCATAAACTTATCTAAATGTGATGGAAACAAAACAAGATTACATTTGTCCGCATCGTTACCTTTCCCCTTACTAGCAAAGGACCCCACATGTTGCTATGGGATTCACATATGCATTTTTTAACTTGATTTGCAAATTAGTAATCAGATAAAATTAGGAATTATTCTTTTTTAATAATAGAATCAAAGAGTTGAAAACATTCAAGTAGCCACCAAAGTTAGCAAAGTGTTGTATACTCTTCTTTCCACAGACCTGCCTGTGTTCTTGCTGGCTATCCATCCGTAGCCTTGTAGCAGTAGGCTTTTGAAAAGATGAAACATTGTGTTGTAACTCCGGGTGACATTAGAGGGCGTAGTGCTACCAAATTACTGGCTTTGCTGTGCTTCAGTTCAGTTCAGTCACTCAGTTGGTCTGACTCTTTACAACCCCCTGCGCTGCAGCACGCCAGGCTTCCCTGTCCATCTACAACTCCCAAAGCTTGCTCAAATTCATGTCTATCAAGTCAGTGACGCCATCCAACCATCTCATCCTCCATCTCCCTTTCTCTTACTGTGCTTAGAATGCAGAAAACTCTTTAAGAGTTTTTTTCAGCAATTAAATGAGGGAATTAACCCCGTGGAGAAGACTCAGCTTACCTGCCCTATTTTGCACTTGGAGTCTAACTTTTAACAAAAAACACCAGTGAATTTGGATCTTTTAATTGGCCATTCTTGATCTTAGGCTCCTGATAAATGAAAGGATTTGTGTCTACCAGCATTCTCATGTTTAAAAAGAGAGACCGAGGTAAAGTTAGTCTAGGATAACATTTCTTGGTTTTATAGGCTATTATGTGATAAATGAGGAGAAAAAAAGGTCTGTGGTGAAATAAGTTTAGCAAACACTGGGCTGAACAAAGTCATTGAGGTTCCGTTATTGTCAGACTTTAATGAGCTGATAGGCTCTGAATGGACTCAAGGAGTACACAGGAGGCAGTATTTCCCAGTAGAATCCTCTCTTCACAGAGTGCTGTTAGGGGGGAGGGTGAAAGGGGCGGGGAGAGAGAATGTGTGTATGTGTGTTACTCAGGCGTGTCTGACTCTTTTGTGATTCCATGGACTGTAGCCGCCAGGCTCCTCTGTGCATGGGATTTCCCAGGCAAGAGTACTGGAGTGGGTTGCCACTTCCTTCTCCAGGGGATCTTGCCCACTGGGAGACGGAACCCAGGTCTCCTGCACTGCAGGCAGATTCTTTACTCTCTGAGCCACCAGAGAAGCCCTAAAGGAAGAACAGATTTTGCTGCCAGTGGGAATAGGCAGCCAATGAGGCCTCTGTGTGATGTGGTGGCAACGGTGGGTAACGGAGGGAGTCAGGCCCCATCTAAAGGGCCAGCTCCTGCTCAGCAACAGGAGATTCTCTACCGAAGGAGAAAGTGAGCCGTGTTGCTGGAACTTCCAGTGCCTAAAGAAATGCATATTTGGTGGGAAACCGTCCTATTTTACAAAATTAACAAGTGAGGCTTTTAAAAACACTGCAGAGGAAACGTCTGGTCTCTCAGGCTACATAGCCTGAGGCCTGCCAACCCGCGGCTTCAGCTTTTGAGTCTGGCAGGAGCTCCGAAGTCTCCGGGCCTGCCATGCCTGCCCCCAGGGTGTGGGAGAGAAAGGCTTCAGGCTCTGGGTTTTGATGGGGACACAGCAGAGCTCATCACCCTGTCGCTGAACACTCTGCCGTTTCCCCTCTGCACAGGGCTCCGTGCAGTCCTTCACCCCCTCTCCCGTGGAGTACCACTCCCCAGGACTCATCTCCAACTCCCCCGTGCTGTCGGGCAGCTACAGCAGTGGGATTTCGTCCCTCAGCCGGTGTAGCACGTCAGAGACCTCAGGCTTTGAAAATCAGGTGAATGAACCGTCTGCGGCGCCGCTGGGGTCGGGGCCGGGCTACGGCGGCGGGTCGGAGGAGCCGGTGCGTAAGGAGAGCAAGACGCCGCCGCCGTACAGCGTGTACGAGCGGACTCTGCGGCGCCCCGTGCCGCTACCTCACAGCCTCTCCATCCCCGTCACCGCCGAGCCGCCCGCCTTGCCCCCCAAGCCCCTGGCGGCGCGGCCGGGCCACCTGGAGAACGGGACCAGGAGGACGGACCCCGGCCCGCGGCCCAGGCCCCTGCCCCGGAAAGTCTCCCAGTTATAAGCCCCTTTTCTATGTCCCTGCGACGCATTCTTTGCCGTTTACAAGACATTAAGAGGTATGGTGAAAAGGCACCTTTAGTGTAGGCACTTTAATAACTTAACTCAGATTTGTCTTTAGATGAATGGAATTTAAACTCGCTTAATAGAATGTTGCACAATATTAAAAGTTGCTGATCCCCAACGCCAGATGTCCCAAGTATGGCTGAATTTCATTACACCGTTTCTCGTTTGAAAGTGATAGTGATAAAGCCTTCTTTTGTATCTTTTTATGTTCACTTTTTTTTATATAGTTTAATCTCAACCAGTAAAATATTGTCGAACAATACGAAGCGTGATAATGCTGTATACTTTTTACTGAATACTTGATACTTCATGAAAGCTTATTAAGTCAGTGCACATCCTAAGGCAGTGGTCCTTACTTTAGAAGACTTCTGTAAATAAGGTGAGATTTCTGACTATCAACAGACAAATGAATGCACATCGTCATAATTAAAAGTTAAAGCAGGCTAGTGAGATATACACTAAAGGAGTTGCAAGGATTGGGACTGGAAGCGGTTTTGTTCTAGAAACATACTTCTTTAAGGTTGCTTTTGACCTTGACTGCTGTCCACATTCTTCAGAAGCTACTCTACCAGTTGGTTGGCAAACCGTTTAGTACCCTGACACCATGGTATCTACTGTATTTCTTTTCAAGGTGCAGTTTACTTCCAGAGTTCCAATCAGGTTGATGAAGCAAAAGACCCCAGGAGAAATGTTTACTTGAATCTTGTGCTTCTTTAGATAATTTCCGCCACCCAATTTGTCATTGAAGAAGAGATGTTCATGTATTAAGTAGGCACAAATTAATGTGTCCCGTTAACAAGAATTCAGGAATCAATACAGGACAGTATTAAATCAATAGAGCAAATGAAGAAAAAAGTAGAGAAAATATATTAGCATGATTAAATGGCAAAAGGACTTTCAAAAGGCAAGGGCATTAACTTTCAGTCCTGCACAAAATAAGAAATTCCTCACAACTCCATTGTTACCAGTGGGGCTTGTCTTCTGAACGAGTCCTGTGGTCCTTTTGTTAAAGGAGGATGGCTGTAGACTGCTCTAGCTTGAACATTACAACATAGTATCTTAGATCTAGGTAGGGATGCTAATGCCACCGTCATAGGAGTGTGAAAAGAGAAAAGCACCTTGTATGTAGTAATGTATTTTGTATCTTGTTTTCTTTACTGACTGTTTATAACACTCAACTGACAATAGATATGAACTGTATTTTGAATCATACTGTTGAATATTTTCCCTCTTTTGTTGGGAAGCTCATTTTAGTTTAACTGTGTTTGTTTTTGTTGATAGCTTACCCAGAAGGCAGTGACCACTTTTTTATATTCCCTTCGAAACCATTCAGCAGGTATATGCTGTTGAGACTGGTTATAGAGGTTTTCTATAATAAATGTTCAAGTATTTTTGTACATAACTGGTTAATTTTAATAAGAGATACCATTACATGTAAAAAAATTAAAAATAAAAGCAAACTGTTGTGAATGCAGTATGATTGTTATAATTATGCCAAATACTTTATGTATGGAAAAAGGATATTTGTACATATGTGCTTTTAACAATAATTCTGCCATATTGACTACAGTTTTGAATGTCAGAAAAATTAATATATGTTAAAATATTTATGTTTAGTGAAAGTATTCTTAATAGAGAAAAGGAAGATGAATTTTAGCTTTGTATCTTGCAAGTTTTTCAGTTGAAAATTTGTTGAACTAGGTTTTGCTTTTGATGATAACACTTTGTGTTTGTAATCACATCCTTAAGTATATATCTATATATATAGGAAGATACATATTTCTGTTGCTTTAAAGAAGTAAAGCCTTCCTTCCATTTAAATAAGGTGACATGCTTAAGATAACAAAGCTCTGATTTCCTTTTCTTCTGTAATAGATTTCTTGACTAGTGCTTGGGCACAGTGTAAATCAGTGTTATTTGCTCTTGAATCCTTTTTTTTTTTTTTAATTGGGGCAATGAACAGTCGATCATGTGTGTGTATTTCTGAAGCAGCTATATAGCAGAACATTTCAAGAGATTCTGTTAGCCCAGATGTTCATGTTGGTTGCTGCTGAATGGTAAATATTAAATAAAATTACCTGATTAATCTTGGTATTTCTGCCTTTATTCCAGTCATAAGCATATCCTTACTTGAACAGAAGCTGTGTAAATAACTTCCAAATGTACAAAAGGAATAGACGAGTGCNGCAGAACATTTCAAGAGATTCTGTTAGCCCAGATGTTCATGTTGGTTGCTGCTGAATGGTAAATATTAAATAAAATTACCTGATTAATCTTGGTATTTCTGCCTTTATTCCAGTCATAAGCATATCCTTACTTGAACAGAAGCTGTGTAAATAACTTCCAAATGTACAAAAGGAATAGACGAGTGCTGTTTTTGCCAGCTGCACAAACTATCTGCATGCCTGCATTCTCCCTGATGTTCGTAAAATGATAGGAAATGTATTTAACACTGCAAAGTCCATCGACTAGCAAATTTGCTAATAAAGCCTGGCTTTTAATTTTGTGAGCTGCATCTATGCTGTGTTAGATTTACAACATTTATGTCACTCAGTGCAAAGCAAACCACTGGCTAAAGCCTCTGTTCCATTAAATACCAAAACTCACTTAAAGGTCATTGTCAGTGTCTTCCTGGTTTTTTCTCAACATTAAGCGGTTTTAGAGCATTTGGGGAACATTTTCATCACCACTGAATCCACAAATGTTTTGATTCTACAAGCTTAATTACAAGAAGAATAGCTTCTCTCTCTAATTTAGTAGTCTTCTCTCTGGATTGATACTGATTGTTCTACAAAATACAACAAAGAAAACAACAAGTTACACAGCTTTGCCCTTATTTGAGCTTTACACATTAAAAGCTCTACCAGAATGAATTCTTAGTTATTAGCTGAAATAAACCTTGTCCTCGTTACATAATACTATTAAAAAATACTTGAAAATTTGACAGCCCCCTAGTGTAACGATTATTTTTACATATTCCTTATGTCTTTTCTCTATGCATATAGTGCACACTTTCCCTACATTGTTAAGTGCTGGTTCCCCAAGAATCCCAACGTAATTTATCGACAATACAGGGCTGAGGTCACTGCCGACTGACATAACAGAGAACATCACCTCAGCAGAGCTTTGGCAGTATCGCAGAGGGGCAAGGGCAAGATCAGATTTTACTGAAATTCTGGAGATTTGTTTAAGGTAGATTTTTGAAGGAGCAGGGCTTAAGACTGGGTACAGATTACGATATAATTATTGACGATTGGTAAGAAACAGCAGGAGAGTCTTAGGACATAACTGTTAGTTGATAATTTCTATTGACAACTTGATGAGTCTGTTGACAAATTACATCATAAAAATAAAGTCATTTACCCAGCAAAAAGACTCCTGGAAGAGTAAAGTTATACCAGCAAATGTTGGAATAGGGAGGTCATATTCATATAAACTGTATGGAGTAGATGGTTTCCGTTTTCAACATGTATGTTTAACAGAGTCATAGTCACAGGATACTGGACAGACTACTCAGTTTTTTGTTTACTGTTACAGTACAGTAAGTATTTTCATATTTTTACGTGTACATAAAAAGCAAAGTATATATTCCCACCATTTACTTAATCATTCCCCTATTAATGGACATGATATTATTTCCAGTTTTTCACCAATGCAATAATACCATTGGGACATACAGCTTTTTCCATGTTTTAGATTAATTCCTTAACATGGAATCCAAGACTAAAATTGCAAAGGCACGGNTATATATTCCCACCATTTACTTAATCATTCCCCTATTAATGGACATGATATTATTTCCAGTTTTTCACCAATGCAATAATACCATTGGGACATACAGCTTTTTCCATGTTTTAGATTAATTCCTTAACATGGAATCCAAGACTAAAATTGCAAAGGCACGGAAAGGATGATTTTTGTTGTTACCGTGCATATTGGCAAATTATTTCTCAAAAGTATTGTAACAGTTTTAATGCCACCAGCAATATTTTTCCAAGGTTGGATAGTGATGCCATTATTTTTTGCTATGTGGGAAGAAAATATCGCTGCTTTACCTAAAATTTGAGAAACTATTACTCCACTAATTATTTTACAGAATTGTGTATAAGGAAGTTGATATCTATAAAGAAAAGCAGAGAGAAGACAGCATTAGAGTAACAGGCACTAACACTTAAGTATATCACCTACTGAAAATACTTCATCCCAGAGAAGGCACTTTAGATCTTCTATTTGTANTTTCATTTCCCGGGCTGGCCACGAGTTCTGATTGGTTCCCATTTCCTGGGCTTAATTCGAATCTCCTGGGCAGATCATAAGTCCTGAACGCAATGGCTCACAGGTGGTGGGGTGAGGTCAGGGGGTTTCCAAAGACTCTTTCCTGAGAACTCTAAACTGGAGTCTTTAACAAAATGGGGTGGCTTAGGTTCTTCACAGGTACACTGGCAGTGGCAGTTTGGCAAGTACTCATTGGCATGAGCACTCCTGGAGGCTGCTGTTTTCTCACCAAACATGGCCCCACCCAACAGCCTGTCTCACCAAGATATGCCCCCACTGCTGCAAAACTTCTAGGGCCCACAACAGATTTCCCAACCTGGGCATCCAGCAAAGGGACTGAGAACCCCTAGGGAATTTGACTTTGAAAGCCAATGGGATTTGATTACAGAACTACCACAGGACTGGGGAAACAGACTCTCGAAGGGCACAACAAAACCTTGTGCACACCAGGACCCAGGGGAAAGAAGCAGTGTCCCCACAAGAGACTGAGCCAGACTTGCCTGTGAGAGTCCTGGACTCTCTGGTGAAGGCGTGAGTTGACAGTGATCAAGGACCATTTCAATGTTCAAATAAACGCATGCTTTCTGTTGCCACCCAGCCCCCACCCTTCAGCCCATTAGTTTTTTTAGCACTATATTCTTAATATTTTATGCATCTGACTTGAACAAATTTTCTGAATAACAGTCTTCCACCAGTTTTAGGAATATAAGAATGTTCTTTCAAAGCCAGTAGCAGGAAGCAGGACAGTGGCCTGCTTCAGAGTCAGGGGCACTGACGACAACAGTCCTCGGAGCTGTGACATGCTGGCATCAGTCCATTTGAAGGTGGTGACCATTATAGCCATTACCCCTACCATTGTTTGGCCTCAGGCCAAGCTACAGGGAGGGAACACAGCCCAAGATGATGATTTAACCTTGGGACCAGAGACCAGGCTTGATCACTCAAGAGATCTTGTATGGCAGAGTTTTATTAAAGTACAAAAAGGGACAGAGAAAGCGTCCGACATAGATATCAGAAGGGGGATGGAGAGTGCCCCTCTTGCTAGTGTTAGCAAGGGAGTTATATACTTTTTCAATTAGTTATTTCAGTAAATTAAAAGAATGTCTCAAGGTGGTAAAGATCTTACTAGACCCACTCCCATAATTTTCATTTTAAAATAACAGGATTAGCCAGAAGTTTTTCAGGAAGGAGAAACTGTCCTCAAGCGGGATATGTTGTTATATAATCCTTAGTACAGAGTTCAAAATGAATTGCTTGTTGTGTAATCATCAGATCCAGGCTTAAAGAAAGAAATGTTTTATGTGACTAAGACTAAGGAAAGTAGAGGGAAAAAAAGATGTTTGTCCTTTCCTCCTCCTTGAGAACTCCAGACCCCTTTCTTCTCCTTGAGAATTCCAGACCCCTTTCTCGTCTTTGAGGACCCCAGACTTCTTAACAACCTGCCTAGGAATTGACTCTCTCAGAAACCCAGCTCTCTGAATGGAGTGTCAGGTGGGTGTGGGTAGGGGACCAGGGCCTGGAGATTCCATTACTCTTGATGAAAAAAAGATGGGACAGATGCAGAAACTACCTTTAATTCTCCTAATCCAAGAATCTAAAGGATGAACTAGGGATTATCATTCTAAGTGCAGTCAGAAAGAGAAAGATAAATACCATATGATAACCACTTTTATGTGGAATATAAAATAGGACACAAATGAACCTATCTATGAAACAGAAACAGAATCACAGACACAGAGAACCGGCTGATAGTTGCCAAGGAGGAGGGAGGGGATGGAGTGAGAAGACGGGGTTAGCAGATATAAGCTTTTATTATAGAATGGATAAACAAGGTACTACTGTATAGCATAGAAAACTATATTCAGTATCCTAAGATAAATCAAAATGGAAAAGAATATTTAAAGAATGTATATATAACAATCACTTTACCGTATAGCAGAGATTAACACAACACTGTAAATCAACTATACTTCAATTTTAAAAATTAAAAAAGAGTCAAAATGCACAGAAATGAGCTGATTAGTTATCACTTTAGCCTCACATATTTAATGAGATGTAGTTTCTTAATAGTAATTTTATGTCATGTAGTAGGTTTCAACCTGTTTTACTCCTGTCTATTTCATCATGCTTAGCTGTGATTTCAAAGCCTTTCTAGGATAAGCCTGGGGTTCATTTTGAACCCTGAGTGCTTGACTGCTACAGAATCCCAGTCAAAAGTAGTTGAGTAACCTGGTGAGTGGGTAATAGCTGCCAGAGACTGATTAGTTTTTCTCCCATATTCCTGCTACTGGCTTTGAAAGAACAGTCTTATATTCCTTAAATTGATGGAAGACTGTTATTCAGAAAATTTGTTCAAGTGAGATGCATAAAATATTAAGAACATAGTGCTAAAAAACTAATGGGCTGAAGGGTGGGGGCTGGGTGGCAACAGCAGCATGCATTTATTTATTTGAATGTTGAAATGGTCCTTGACCTCCTATATGACTCTTAGCAATGCCAACCAGCTGTCTCAGGCAAGATCATCCACTCATTACCAACCATGAATGACACTGAGTAGAGAGCTGCTAAATCGCATCAGTCGTGTCCAACTCTGTGTGACCCCATAGATGGCAGCCCACCGGGCTCCCGCATCCCTGGGATTCTCCAGGCAAGAACACGGGAGAGGGTTGCCATTTCCTTCTCCAATNAGTACAAAAAGGGACAGAGAAAGCGTCCGACATAGATATCAGAAGGGGGATGGAGAGTGCCCCTCTTGCTAGTGTTAGCAAGGGAGTTATATACTTTTTCAATTAGTTATTTCAGTAAATTAAAAGAATGTCTCAAGGTGGTAAAGATCTTACTAGACCCACTCCCATAATTTTCATTTTAAAATAACAGGATTAGCCAGAAGTTTTTCAGGAAGGAGAAACTGTCCTCAAGCGGGATATGTTGTTATATAATCCTTAGTACAGAGTTCAAAATGAATTGCTTGTTGTGTAATCATCAGATCCAGGCTTAAAGAAAGAAATGTTTTATGTGACTAAGACTAAGGAAAGTAGAGGGAAAAAAAGATGTTTGTCCTTTCCTCCTCCTTGAGAACTCCAGACCCCTTTCTTCTCCTTGAGAATTCCAGACCCCTTTCTCGTCTTTGAGGACCCCAGACTTCTTAACAACCTGCCTAGGAATTGACTCTCTCAGAAACCCAGCTCTCTGAATGGAGTGTCAGGTGGGTGTGGGTAGGGGACCAGGGCCTGGAGATTCCATTACTCTTGATGAAAAAAAGATGGGACAGATGCAGAAACTACCTTTAATTCTCCTAATCCAAGAATCTAAAGGATGAACTAGGGATTATCATTCTAAGTGCAGTCAGAAAGAGAAAGATAAATACCATATGATAACCACTTTTATGTGGAATATAAAATAGGACACAAATGAACCTATCTATGAAACAGAAACAGAATCACAGACACAGAGAACCGGCTGATAGTTGCCAAGGAGGAGGGAGGGGATGGAGTGAGAAGACGGGGTTAGCAGATATAAGCTTTTATTATAGAATGGATAAACAAGGTACTACTGTATAGCATAGAAAACTATATTCAGTATCCTAAGATAAATCAAAATGGAAAAGAATATTTAAAGAATGTATATATAACAATCACTTTACCGTATAGCAGAGATTAACACAACACTGTAAATCAACTATACTTCAATTTTAAAAATTAAAAAAGAGTCAAAATGCACAGAAATGAGCTGATTAGTTATCACTTTAGCCTCACATATTTAATGAGATGTAGTTTCTTAATAGTAATTTTATGTCATGTAGTAGGTTTCAACCTGTTTTACTCCTGTCTATTTCATCATGCTTAGCTGTGATTTCAAAGCCTTTCTAGGATAAGCCTGGGGTTCATTTTGAACCCTGAGTGCTTGACTGCTACAGAATCCCAGTCAAAAGTAGTTGAGTAACCTGGTGAGTGGGTAATAGCTGCCAGAGACTGATTAGTTTTTCTCCCATATTCCTGCTACTGGCTTTGAAAGAACAGTCTTATATTCCTTAAATTGATGGAAGACTGTTATTCAGAAAATTTGTTCAAGTGAGATGCATAAAATATTAAGAACATAGTGCTAAAAAACTAATGGGCTGAAGGGTGGGGGCTGGGTGGCAACAGCAGCATGCATTTATTTATTTGAATGTTGAAATGGTCCTTGACCTCCTATATGACTCTTAGCAATGCCAACCAGCTGTCTCAGGCAAGATCATCCACTCATTACCAACCATGAATGACACTGAGTAGAGAGCTGCTAAATCGCATCAGTCGTGTCCAACTCTGTGTGACCCCATAGATGGCAGCCCACCGGGCTCCCGCATCCCTGGGATTCTCCAGGCAAGAACACGGGAGAGGGTTGCCATTTCCTTCTCCAATGTATGAAAATGAAAAGTGAAAGTGAAGTTGCTCAGTCTTGTCTGACTCTTAGCGACCCCATGGACTGCAGCCTACCAGGCTCCTCCATCCATGGGAGTTTCCAGGCAAGAGTAATGGAGTGGGGTGCCATTGCCTTCTCCCAAGTAGGGCGTGCCTCCAGCTATATTTAATGAGTGTGGAAGGCAGTGAGGGCTTCTCAGGTGGTGAAGAACTCACCTGCCAACGCAGGAGATAAGAGACTCGGTTGATCCCTGGGTCGGGAAGATGCCCTAGAGGAGGGCTTGGCAACCCGCTCCACTATTCTTTCCTGGACAATCCCATAGGCAGAGGAGTCTGGTGGGCTTTGGTCCATAGGGTTGCAGAGTTGAACATGCCTGAAGCCACTTAACACGGGTGCACAAATGCAGTTAATTATCTCACTTGGTCCTTTGTGAGGGATGGAAAACATTAGCAGAATGAGGCCCATGTCTCTCCCTTCCCCCAAGCAGTTTCATGATCAAGATTAGATTTATTGGGGTGATTAAAAATATTTACTGAGGGCCTACTAAGAGCACAAACTTCTAGATATACAAGAAAGTATAATCATTCCCATTTTCCAGGAATTTATTCTTAAGAAAAAAATGGAGGTATTTATATCAACTAGTAAAAAAAAAAAATCACAAGTGCCATGAAAAGCATGAACAAGTGATTAATCACCAAATGAGTGACACAGCCCACAAATGCATACTTTACATGATATACATAGCTTCAGAACTTATGGTTGCCAGGGGGAAGAATGGGGGGAAGGGATAGGTAGGGAGTTTGAGATCAACACATACACACTGCTATATCTAAAATGAATAACCAACAAGGACCTACTGTATAGCACATGGAACTCTGCTCATAACTCTGTTATGTGGCAGCCTGGATGGGAGAGGAATTTGAAGGAGAATGGATACATGGATATGTATGGCTAAATCACTTTGCTGTGCACCTCAAACTGCCACAACATTGGTAATCAGCTATACACCAATATAAAATAAAACAAGAATAAACAAAAAGCATAGGTTCAAACACCCTGTTTATCTTGCTGTTGGGTTTATTTTCATGAAAACACTGGAATTAAGCTTGTCTGGGGCTGATGATCCTGAGCTGTGTTGTGTTTCCTTATTCCTAAACAAAGGTAATCAGCCTCATGACATGAATCTGACATGTTTGATGTGAGGCAGTGATACTTCCAAGTGTGGTCCTGGGGACAAAGAAAATAACAAAACTGTTTCCAGCTTGTAGGAGTCTCTACCCTGATGAGAAGAAAAAGAAATAGACCATTACTTAAACACAGGGTGATTCTGCTATTGGACAAATGACTAGCAACACACTCTAAAATTCTTGATCCAGAAATTGAACTTCTAAAAGTTTAAGAAAATGCCCTTATCATAAATGTACACAAATATTTATAGTATACATTTATACTGTATAGTATTTATAATATTTATAGTATATATTTATCAGTATAATCATACTGATAATAAAAAACCATGATCATAAACAACACTGATCATAAGAAAAAATACTGAGATATTCAATGAATAACACTGATCATAATAAAGAAATCTGAGATATTCTAAATGGCTAACAGTAGGGAATAGCTTTAATAAAATATGTATATACTAATTCTCTGCAGCTATTAAAATTGTATGTATATTTTTGACATTGTAATATATTTACAGCACTACTAACTCAAAAACTTTATCATAGAAAAAAGTTTTCAAGTATAATTCTCTATATAAACCCATTATCAAATATTTATGTATAACACTTAGAAATATAGTCTAGGTATATGCCCAAAAGTTAATATTGACTAAATCTTGGTAGAAGAATTTTAGGTGTGGGTTTTTCCTTTTTTCTTATATGTTTTTTCAATTTATCTATGATTAATTTATTTCTATAAAACACAACTAGCTAAAATGATGAATAAAAAACAAGGCATGATAAGGATTATAAAAGAATCATGAGGAGGCTGTTATGGTAGTGTTCAGGCATTTAACTTAGAGTGAGGGGTTCTGGGGTAAAGTGTGACCGAGGAGACAATACAGAGTTGGGAGCCTTTATTCAAAGATTTGAAAAACCACCAAGAATGACATGGCAGGGAAAAGACATTCCAGGGAGAGAAACTTGCACAAGCAGAGACCTGGGAGCAAGCAAGAGTGTTCAGGGGATGGTAAGTGGGCTCTGATTGTAGGAGCATCTGCAAACAAACTGAGCGTAGAGAAACGGAGCTAAAGAGGTGAGCAAGGACAAGGTTACAAAAAGCATGGTTTGTCATGCCAGGCATCTTGGAATTTTTTCTAGTAGTTTAAAGGAGCCTCTAAAAGACTTTAAGCAGGACAAAAACATGTTCAGACCTATGTTTTACAAAGATTGTTGTTGCCAGTTTACAGGGTTGAGGAGGACAGACTGGGAGAAGCGAAGAATGGAGGAGGCAGAAAGACCAACTAGGGGCTCCTATTGGGATTTTCAGCAAGGGCAATCTGACTAAAGCCAGAAAAGTGGAGAAACAGGAAGGACAAAATCCTGTCTGTAACAGAAATAATAGGATGCATCTGGAGAGAAATAGTTGACCTACAGGGTAGGTCACCTGTAGGGAAGTTGACCTATGAGATAGGGTTCTCAAGTGGCTCAGACAGTAAAGAATCTGCCTGCAACGAGGGAGACCCAGGTTCAATCCTTGTTTGGGAAGATTCCCTAGAGAAGGGAAAGGCAATCCACTCCAGTATTCTTGCCTGGAGAATTCCACGGACAGAGGAGCCTGGTGGGCCACAGTCTATGGGGTCACAAAGAGATGGACTTGACTGAGCCCCTGATACATACACACATAGGGTGGGTGAAGATGTTTTTGAAGATAGGAAGGGATTCAGAAGGTAGATAAAGAGGAGGATGTCTCTATATCAGACTCTTGATGATAACTAGAACAGTTTTGTTAATTTTAAGAGATGTAGTAAGAATTTATAGAACTCACTACTAGTGGTCCTGTTTTATCCATGTAGCAGAAGCAGAATTATTTGCTGAGAAAAGGACATCACTAAACACTTATATGTGTGTTACTAAACACATAAGCATTATCAGGTAGTAGAGGGCCTGCTGAGATTAGAAATCATGATTTTGTGATGGCATCAATTGATGCAATTTTGTAACTTTCTCCAGGAGTACTTAGTGCTCAAGGCCTAACTCCCAGGAGGGCAGATGAAAGTTGCCTTCATATTAGTTCATCATAGTTGAACTATGGGGTAAAGTGAGGCATGAAAGACCAAAGACACACATAAAGCAATGGATCAACTAGAGTGGGTCAGACAGGGAAGGGAGTGAAACCTGTGGGGGTCTAACAGACTTGGAGGAATGTGACTAGAGGTTTGGATAAAGCCAAAGAAGGGTGCTGGAAGGAGTGAGAGCTAGAAGGAGAAGTGTTGGGTCAAGAGTAGGGTACTGGGGGTTATTTCAGAGAAGTTCTTGGGGATCAGCAGCCCATAGGGTAGAGTGGAAGTGAGTGGTTGATATTAAAGGAAAGTGAAAGTAAAAATCAAAATACATCACAGTAGATAATCTTAATGTTTATGTAGATTGGTCTAATGGTCATTGATGCATTCTTCTCTGGAATATTTTAACTGTTTTATTATTTGTAGGCTAATATAAATTTCTACCCCCAATATACTATTGCTTATGTCTTTGTATTGTGAAGTGTTAGTCACTCAGTCATGTCTGACTCTTTGCAACCCATTGACTGTAGCCTACCAGGCTCCTCTCTCCATGGAATTCTCCAGACAAGAATATTGGAGTGAGTTGCCATCCAGCTCATGTCTTTAGAGATGCTTTATTTTCCATTAGTCGAAACACCGAATTATTCCTCCTATTCTATAGACTCAATTTCTGCAGGGTAGGGGTGAGGGGGACCTCCCAGATGGCTTGTGGTCAAGAATCTGCCTGTCAATGCAGGAGATATAAGAAATGTGGGTTCCATCCCTGATTCAGAAAGATCCCCTGGAGGAGGAAATGGCAACCCACTCCAGTATTCTTGCTTGGAGAATCCCATGGGCAGAGAAGCCTTGTGGGCTACAATCCATAGGGTCACAAAGAACTGGACATGACTAAAGCAACTTAGCAGGCAAGCCCAAGCAAGGGGGTGAAGAGGGGATGAGGTGGAGTCTCCTGGTTCACTTATCGACCCACACTGTAAAGTAGACTTCTCCAGACTTTAACCTACATTTGGGAGGTTTCATTATAACACCTCGATAGATTCATCACAAGAAGCTTTGGACTCCAAGATCCCTGTTTGATATTACTCAAAAACTCTTCTTCCGTAGAAGGGAGCCAAGTTTTCCAACATTTCTATCTCCAAGGAACTGACAGTGAATTCAATGAACATTTATTGACTAAAACCCATGGAGATACAGCCTCAGAGATATTGTTCTTCATGAACTTGTCCTAAGTGAGCCCCTTCATCCATATTTTTAGCTTCTTAGGTGGCAATTTGGACATTCTCTGTACCAGCTTTTCTTGAGCTATTCATGCTCCAGCACTTTTTCACTGAATAGTCATCACTTCAAACATGACTCCCCCAAATGTTGATATTCTACTTGAAATAGCAACAAAAAGATGAAAATGTTTGTTTCCTTATTTTAAAACAAATGAAAAAAAGAGACATCATTTTAGTGCCTTGGGAACACCATCAGATGTAATGATTCCCACAACATCTGGTCAACCACACATATGCATTAAAACCAGGTGGTGGGGACTTCCCTGGTGGTTTAGTGGTTAAGAGTCCACCTGCCAATGACAGAGACGTGGGTTTGATCCCTGATCGGGAAGATTCCACATGCCTCAAGGTAGTTAAGCCTGTGTACCACAACTACTGAGCCCATGCTTTAGGGCCTGTGCTATGCAACAAGAGAAGCCACCAAGATGAGAAGCTCATGTGCAGCAACTGGAGAGTAGCCATGCTTGCCACAACTACAGGGGCCCATCAGGCCTGAGTGGATCCTGAGTAGCAGGGGTAGCCACAAAAGGCCTCAAAGACTGGACTTTACATTAAGCTACTTTCCTATTTTCTGCTATAAGTGGTGTCCAGGTCATCTGTGTCACATTTGGAATTACGAGCTTAAATGCTGAGATCATCGTTTCCCCCCATGGAGCTACAGTCATAAATCCTGGTATTAATCAGACAAGGCAGTGGCTGGAAAGAATTAAAGACTCCTATTTTCCTTATCAGTTACAACCAGACCACACTCCCTGAGTCTGTTCAGAAGACAGACTCTGAAAAGAAAGCCCTGTCATTACTTCGACCTGTTTCCTGGCCTTAGTGACTTATTATCTATTCACTTAACAATTATTAGGAGCATAATACATGTTCATAAATGTGCATATTAATACAAACAATAATTTCAGGATATTTTAATAACAAAAAATGTTAGCTTAAAAGCAATTAATTACCCCTAGTGGCTGCTAAAATGCAAACTAATATAAATTGAATGCTTTCTATAACCTAGACATTGTGCCAAGCACATGTCATCACCATTATCTGTATGAGGAAATAAAGCACAGAAGAGCGAAATTATTTACTCAAAGTCTCCAAACCAGTACACAACAAAGCCTGAGTTATCAACCAAGATAGTTCCCATGCTCTCGACTCTAATGTTTTAACTGCTTTTTCCCTCTAAAGAACAGACAAGAAGAGGTTTCTTGTTCAACAAGACATTCTTCTCTGCACTTTATTGCAAGAAAGATTGAGCTGTGAAAAAACTGGTAAACTCTCACACTTTTGCTGTCCCTTGATTTGGTGGACATTGCTGAACTAGTATCCATTTTTCCCTTCTTCCTTGAGGGCTAGAATTTGTTTTAGCTGAACTCATGGCAAAGATTTTTCCCAGCCTTCTTTTCAACCAGGAGTGGCCATGTAACTAAATTCAAGCCAATGAGATGTGGTCATAAATGATGTATGCAATCCTGAGGCAACTCTAATGTAAAGACAAGCTGTTGAAACATGTATATTACCCTATGTGAAATAGACCACCAGTCCAGTTTTGATGCATGAGACAGGGTGCTCAGGGACGGTACACTGGGATGACCCTGAGGGATGGGATGGGGAGGGAGGTGGGTGGGGTGTTCAGGATGGGGGACACATGTTCACTCATGGCTGATTCATGTCACTGTATGGCAAAAACCACTACAATATTGTAGAGTAATTAGCCTCCAACTAAAATAAATAAATAAAGACAAGCTGTTTGCCCTGGTCCACAGCCTTTCCTCCTTACTGCCAGTTGGAAATAGGATGAACTATAGCAGGGGCCTTGGGCCTGGAGATGGAAACCACACACTGAGAGCAAAGATTACTAGCCATGGAGTAGAGCCATTTACCATCCTTGAACATTTGGATTATTATGTGGAGAAAGGGGAAAAAAAAATCAAATTTAATCCACAGAATTTAAGCAGCTTGGACTAAACCCTAACTAACACATGTAGAATTTAAATCAGAGAATTGATGAAAGTGTGTCAGTAAAATTAAACTGTGTTTGCCAAGGGCTTCTCATTGGATTTTTATACTGCAGCAACCAGCCATAGGTAGAATGGGATAAATCAAAGCAGATGCTTAGCATATTTTTACATATACAGGAAAGATTATTTTCAATGAGTCTCTTTAAGTGAGTGTGCATGGGTTGAAAATACTTTAACCCCAGGAATATATGATGCTTTAAAAATACTTTTGAAGATTACATTCTCCCCTCAAAATCTAGGCAGATTTAATTCATATCTAAAACTATCTAGACCAAACATATAAAGTGATGGCAAAGCAGATATTTATATGTGAATTTGACTTGATATTGAATCTGTCACTTAGTCAAGAAGATGTTATCTAAAAGATTCTTTTAAAGTAGACACAAAAATTTAACAAGTTTATGTAGTGTATTTTCTGTTTGGAGAGAAATAACAACCTAGAAACCAATCACCATTCCCAATTGGAGGATGCCTCCACTGTGGGTAGTATTGGTTGGAGGCAGTGCTCAATTTTCCACCATATAAGCCAACAGTGCTAGACCTTATTTCTTTATGCTCCCCAGCAAAAAGAGGCCTCTTTAACTGAATAGATCACCTCAAGATTTTGAGTCTTGCTCTAGTGATGTAAAGACAAAGGATCAACTTAGAATTCAGTTCAGGCTTCCTCTCAAAGTGGCCCAATCTACTAATCACACCCAGTCCCCAACCCTTCCTGTGTTCTCTAACTTCCCAGCACTGACAAAAAATATTTTTAACCTCTTTCCTGAACATTCCTTTAACTCCCTGTCTTAACTGAAAAGTGACACCTCTGAGATCATCTTCCTTGCAAGTTGCAGCTCTCTCAAGTGGAAACTGTTTTCTCTTATACCCCATGGATTTCCAGACTATGAGTTGGCTTAAGAGTTCTCCATAGTCCTTCACAATTTAGTTCAGGAGCCCAAGGTCACAAATGACTTCTTTGCTGCCAAATCTGTGGATATTTCTCTGTCCTCACTTTACCCGATCTCTCCCAGCAGGCAAAACACAGTTGACCATGACACTTAAAGTGAAAGCATCTAAATTAAAAATAAACTTGGACTTTATCAAAATTAAAAACTTTATGCTTCAAAGGGCATCACTAAGAAAGTGAAAAGACAACCCACAGAGTTAGAGAAAATATTTGCAAATCATATGTTTGGTAAGGGACTTGTATCCAGAATATATAAAGAATTCTTACAACTCAATTATAAGAGACAGATACTCCAATTAAAAATCTAGCAAAGGGGATGTCCCTGGCGGTGCACTGGTTAAGACGTTGCCTTTCAGTACAAGGAGTGGTTCCAAATCGGGAAAGGAGTACGTCAAGACTGTATATTGTCACCCTGCTTATTTAACATATATGCAGAGTACATCATGAGAAATGCTGGACTGGAGGAAGCACAAGCTGGAATCAAGATTGCCAGGAGAAATATCAATAACCTCAGATTTGCAGATGACACCACCCCTGATGAAAGTGAAAGAGGAGAGTGAAAAAGTTTGCTTAAAGCTCAACATTCAGAAAACTAAGATCATGATAGGACCCAGTCCCATCAACTCATGGCAAATAGATGGGGAAACAGTGGCAGACTTTATTTTATTGGGCTCCAAAATCACTGCAGATGGTGACTGCAGCCATGAAATTAAAAGATGCTTACTCTTTGGAAGGAAAGCTATGACCAACCCAGACAGCATGTTAAAAAGCAGAGACATTACATCGCCAACAAAGGTCCATTTAGTCAAAGCTATGGTTTTCCCAGTAGTCTTGTATGGATGTGAGAGTTGGACTATAAAGCTAAGTGCCAAAGAATTGATGGTTTTGAACTGTGGTGTTGGGGAAGACTCTTGAGAGTCCCTTGGACAACAAAGAGATCCAACCTGTCCATCCTAAAGGAGATCAGTCCTGAATATTCATTGGAAGAACTGATACTGAAGCTGAAACTCCAATACTTTGGCCACCTGATATGAAGAACTGACTTGTTGGAAAAGACCCTGATGCTGGTAAAGACTGAAGGTGGGAGGAGAAGGGGATTACAGAAGATGAGATGGTTGGATGGCATCACCGACTCAATGGATGTGAGTTTGAGTAAGCTCCGGGAGTTGGTGGTGGACAGGCAAGCCTGGCATGCTGCAAAGAGTCGGACATGACTGAGTGACTGAACTGAACTGAACAAGGAGTGTGAGTTCTGTCCCTGATCGGGGAGGTAAGATCCCACATGTCTCTTGGCTAAAAAAACAAAACATAAAAAGAAGCAATATTGCAGTGAATTCAATAAAGACTTTAAAAAAATCTAGCACTGGATTTCTCCAAAGAAAACTGACAAATGACCAATTAGCATGTGAAAAGACACTCAACATCCATAATCCTCAGAGAAATGCAAATCAAACCTTCACATAGACTAGAAAAGCCATAATCAAATGATGGACAATAACAAATGCTGCTGAGGATGTGGAGAAATTGGGGCCCTCATTCATTTCTGCTGAAGAGAGTAAACTACTATGAATATAAAATAGTGAAACCATTTTGGAAAACAATCTAGCCATTCCACAAAGAGTTAAACTAGAGCTACTGTATGACTTAGCAATTCCACTTCCAAATACATGCAAGAGATCTGAAGACATATGTGCACACAAACACTTCTATATTAATGATCCTAGCAGCCTTGTTCATAACAGCCAAAAAGTCCAACAACTCAAATGCTCACCAACTGACGAATAACAGATAAACAAAGTGTGGTATACTTATATGATAAAATATTATTTGGCGATAAACAATAAGGTATTGATAATGCTACACGACTTGATGAATCTTGAAAACACATGTACATGAAGCTAGTCACAAATGACATATTTTATGACTCCACTGACATAAAGTATCCAGACTAGGCCAATTCATGTTTTGAGGAGACCAAAATATTCTGGAATTATTGGTAATAGATGCTTAAGGTTTCCTAGGAGGCTCAGTGGCAAAGAACCTGCCCGCCTGTGGGAGACACGAGTTTGATCCTCAGGTTGGAAAGATCTCCTAGAGAAGGAAATGGCAACCCATCCCAGGATCCTTACCTGAGAAATCCCATGGACAGAGGAGTCTGGCGGGGTCCATGGGGTTGCAAAAGAGTTGAATAGAACTTAGTGACTAAAACAACAAACAATAGATGCTTAAGTCACTGAGCTGTATACTTTAAAAGTGTAAACTTTACGGTATGTGAATTATTTCTCAATAAAGCTGTTGCTTAAAAGGCCCTCAGTTGACCACACCAGCCCTCTTGAAGTACTCTGGCTCCCAGGATACCACACCCTCCTAATTTTCTCTGTGTAGCTCCTTTTTCTCAGTCTCCTTTTCATTCCTTTCAGCCCCTGCCAGGCCCTCTAGAAATAGAGTTTTCAAGCTCATCGTAAGTTTTCTTCTCTTTCCTCTCCCCCTAGAAAATCCTCACCCCATCCCCACGGTTTCATACAGTGCTGTTAGGCTAACATCATTCCTTCTCCAATTTCACGACTGCTTGATCAACTAGCTGACTTGAAATCTCTTGAGTATCTTAGAAGCATCTAAGGTTTAGTTTCACCCCAAAACTGAACCCTTGAAGTACACAAAGTACACAGACTATATTGGGAGCAAAACTATAGCTTAGGAGAGCTGCTAGGAGTTCGAGTGGATGATCATTTGAGGGAGGAAATAAAGGGATGCTCCGTAGAAATGGGCAAGCTCTAGACAGGAGGCTTTCCAAAGTCAATTTGTGCCTTTGAAATCCTTAACTGAGGTATGAGTGCTTCAGCTGTATCTGGGATGAGTGATGCGTGGAGAGTATATGTGAGTCCAGATAACATGCAACCATCACCACTGTGTCCATAATGAGGCACACAATGAAGACCCAATCTCTCGTACCCACAGGAAAGAGACCAAAATGTAGAGAAAGTCTTATGGCAAACAAAGTCAGCATGGTCCAAGTCCAGCATTTGTCTGCAAGCATAGTCTTGTGACCTAACTGTATGTTATAACTTGAGTGTCCAGGAAACAACCTCTGAGAAAGAGATTTTGGTACAGGATTTTATTGAGGAACTCAGGAACACAGCTGTAAGGAGTAAGGAAAGCAAGATTAGACAGGGGGAGAAGTTGAACGAAGATGCTCCTGCCAAAGACCCTGAGCTAATCCCACTGGGAACTCTGGAGACGAGGTTATGTAAGAGAGCGAGGCATTTCCCTTGACCAAGTGCAGTTCCTGGGGAGAGGGAGAGGACACATCTGTGAGTCAACCCTCCCAACTCCTAGTGGCTGGAGAAAGGAAGAGCTCAGTCCTGGAAAGGATTCAAATTGGGTACGACAGGACCACTACTCTGCCTGTTTATTTGTCTCTCTGCCATTATTATACCCTATCATCAGCCACCGCAACAGGGAAAGCACCTCAAGCCTCAGAATTCTTTGATGTGCAGTGATTTTATTGACTGGTTAAAAGAGAAAGGGGCTTCATTTACTCCCTTGGTTTTGGAGCTAGAAGGAAATTGTTTAGATTTCCACCAACTGATTTTGGAAAATTGTTTTCTGGTTAGGCGGCCATAAACAGGTTGAGAGGTATGGAACCACGGACTACACTGAGAGAGAAATTGCAAGCTCTGTGCAGGGCTGCTTGAAAGGGCCTCCACTGGAAAGGGTTAACATTTCATAGGCAGTGGATGAAATGCTCTATCCAGGAAGAGAAATGACAGCAGATGGTGAGGTCAGCTTGTTAGCTATATTTATCTAATTAAAGGCTTTAGACACATTGTCAGGTAAAAATCAGCTGTCAAAAAATCCACCTGGTCATAATGGATCCTCATTAATAAGTCTGTTCTAGCCACTGCTGCCAAATCCTTGTTATGATCACATAATCTCAATTAATTAAGAAAACAACTCAAATAACAGAGCTTGGCATTATGTCCCCCAACAGGAGTGAAGTGATGACTGACAGCAGGGAGGGGAATGGGACGGGATGGAAAATGCTTGTCATATGGATATATTTTGATTCTACAGTCAGGTACCATTATAAATCAGAGAGCTATGGTCAAACTTCTCTGTTGGGACTGAATTTGATTTTGACATGCATTGTGGGTACAGCAAAATATTTGATGAAAACAAATGACTCATTTGATGAAAACAAATGAGTCTGGAATTTCTATTTGCCCTTTGAAACCAAATTCAGTTTGGGGCATTGTCTTGACCTTTATTTTAGATCCCTTCACCTAAAATATCAATTTGCATTAAATCTATTGAGTAAAATTAGCCTTACTTGCTAAAAGAGAAAGCTTGATATCTGGTCTCTCTTCAGAGAAGCAAGGAAGGCTGATTAAGAACTTTCATTTGAAAGGAATTCCAAGAGCCAAAGGAATGCATTTCATCAGTTCTTAAAGATATTAACCAGCTGGTGAAATTCAATCCTTTGGTGTGGCTTCTCTACCCTCTTACACGCATTTCAAAAGCAACTTCTTAGTGCACTAGAGCAAACCCAGAACATACGCATTGTTTTCCTGTTCATTCTGCCAATGCTGTGGACTTTGTTGTTGCTTATATAATGCAGAGGAGAAGGCAATGGCCCCCCACTCCAGTACTCTCGCCTGGAAAACCCCTGGATGGAGGAGCCTGGTGGGCTGCAGTCCATGGAGTCGCTGAGGGTCAGACACGACTGAGCAACTTCACTTTCACTTTTCACTTTCATGCATTGGAGAAGGCAATGGCACCCCACTCCAGTACTCTTGCCTGAAGAATCCCAGGGAATGGGGGAGCCTGGTGGGCTGCCATCTGTGGGGTCATGGGCTGCCATCTGTGGGGTCACACAGAGTCGGACACCACTGAAGTGACTTAGCAGCAGCAGCATNGCTGCAGTCCATGGAGTCGCTGAGGGTCAGACACGACTGAGCAACTTCACTTTCACTTTTCACTTTCATGCATTGGAGAAGGCAATGGCACCCCACTCCAGTACTCTTGCCTGAAGAATCCCAGGGAATGGGGGAGCCTGGTGGGCTGCCATCTGTGGGGTCATGGGCTGCCATCTGTGGGGTCACACAGAATCGGACACCACTGAAGTGACTTAGCAGCAGCAGCATATAACACATACCCTAATATTTTAAATACATATTGGTATATTTTTAAATTATGTCTATTACAATGTTCATTTTTTCAGGAGTACAACAAATTTTTTCTTAAAAATTNCCAACAGGAGTGAAGTGATGACTGACAGCAGGGAGGGGAATGGGACGGGATGGAAAATGCTTGTCATATGGATATATTTTGATTCTACAGTCAGGTACCATTATAAATCAGAGAGCTATGGTCAAACTTCTCTGTTGGGACTGAATTTGATTTTGACATGCATTGTGGGTACAGCAAAATATTTGATGAAAACAAATGACTCATTTGATGAAAACAAATGAGTCTGGAATTTCTATTTGCCCTTTGAAACCAAATTCAGTTTGGGGCATTGTCTTGACCTTTATTTTAGATCCCTTCACCTAAAATATCAATTTGCATTAAATCTATTGAGTAAAATTAGCCTTACTTGCTAAAAGAGAAAGCTTGATATCTGGTCTCTCTTCAGAGAAGCAAGGAAGGCTGATTAAGAACTTTCATTTGAAAGGAATTCCAAGAGCCAAAGGAATGCATTTCATCAGTTCTTAAAGATATTAACCAGCTGGTGAAATTCAACCCTTTGGTGTGGCTTCTCTACCCTCTTACACGCATTTCAAAAGCAACTTCTTAGTGCACTAGAGCAAACCCAGAACATACGCATTGTTTTCCTGTTCATTCTGCCAATGCTGTGGACTTTGTTGTTGCTTATATAATGCAGAGGAGAAGGCAATGGCCCCCCACTCCAGTACTCTCGCCTGGAAAACCCCTGGATGGAGGAGCCTGGTGGGCTGCAGTCCATGGAGTCGCTGAGGGTCAGACACGACTGAGCAACTTCACTTTCACTTTTCACTTTCATGCATTGGAGAAGGCAATGGCACCCCACTCCAGTACTCTTGCCTGAAGAATCCCAGGGAATGGGGGAGCCTGGTGGGCTGCCATCTGTGGGGTCATGGGCTGCCATCTGTGGGGTCACACAGAGTCGGACACCACTGAAGTGACTTAGCAGCAGCAGCATATAACACATACCCTAATATTTTAAATACATATTGGTATATTTTTAAATTATGTCTATTACAATGTTCATTTTTTCAGGAGTACAACAAATTTTTTCTTAAAAATTCGGCAGTTGTGACAAAGTGGAGAGACATTAATATAAACTAGGACTTCCGAGAGCCACCTATCCATTAATCCATTAATAGACCATCTACCAGAATTTTCAGACATCAAGGAACTAAAAAGAAGAAAAACAGGAGATCATATAAGGCTAATATGCCTAGAAACATGATCCAGTTTCTAAGATGGGCAAAACTCCCTTTGAAGTCAAATACAGTTTTACTTACCTAAGAAGTAAAGTATTTAGTTCCCAAAGAATATTATATGAAATAATGTTAGCTTAAATTATCTCTCCGCAAGCAGGAAGTAGATATGCCTATAATTGGCTTTGTCATATAAAAAAAAATCACATCAACTCAGACCTTCGAGCTCCGTAGATTATATTTTCTTGTAAAGCAAATTTCTCAGCCTCTGGGTCTGTTTTAACCCTATTGGGATAGTTTTGATATTCCCAATGAAAATTTCACTGTGAAGTGATAGATGATTTTAAGTAAAATATTGAAGTTTATCTAATACTTTCCAAAAATGACTTCAAAAATATAACATACTCAACAATTCTTCTTCTTGCTTTTAAACTATATTTTTTTGGTCATTATGTGAGAACTTGAAACATTAAGGAAGTAGCTTAGCTCTATCATATTTAACCAAAAATTAATGTTATCTATTAGGAACTGCATACTGAACTCCTGACTTTTTCTTTTCTATAAGTGGGATATTTAGGAGAAAATTATAATAGATCTCTGACATTATCGAGTTTAAAAATCACAAACTTGACTTGTTAATAGTGACCTTGGAAGTCTGTGATATTATAAATTGGAACTTTGCTAAGACAGCTTTTTTTCACTGAAGTGTAGTTGATCTACAGTGTTATGCTAACTTCTGCTGTACAGCAAAGTGATTCAACTATACATATATATACACATTCCTTTTCATATTCTTTTCCATTATAGTTTATCACAGGATATTGTATATGGTTTTCTATGCTATACAGTAGGAACTTGCTGTTTATCCAGCCTACGTATACACTTCGCCCAGTGACTCAGTGATAAAGAATCTGCCTGCAGTGCAGGAGCTACAAGTGATGTGGGTTCCATCCTTGGGTTGGGAAAATCCCCTGGAAAAGGGTATGGCAACCCACTCCAGTATTATTGCCTGGAGAATCCCATGGACAGAGGGTGGGCTGCAGTCCATAGGGCTGCAAAGAGTTAGACATGACTGAAGGGACTTAGCGCATACATACCAACACACGCATGTATATACTAGTTTGTATCTGCTAACTCCAAGCTCCCAATCCAACCCTCCCCAACCTTGGCAACCATAAGTCTTCTGTATGACTGAGACACAAATTTGAATTCCACAAATTTGCAGTTACGTAGTTAATATATGAGCCTAGTTCACTCCATACAGAATCCCTATCTCAGGTCAACTTTTTTGTTGTCTATAAAATTGTGATTATATCCTATATAGTTAATCTAAATTTGACATTTATTTAGCAGTTATTATGTTCCAAGTACTGTGATAAAACCTATCATTTACGTATCTGCTCTGTTCATTGACTGCTGTATTTCTCTGAGATCTAACTTATATCTATAGAGACAAACCCAGAGACCACGTATCTACCACACGCTGATGAACATCCAGAGCAGGTATGGACACCTGACCAAGCTCAGCCAATCAAAACCATTTGTCAGAAGTTTAGAAATCTGGACATGGCTTCAAGCCTGCATATAGACCTCTGAGGCAGCACTGTACGTGGAAAGGCCAAGATAACTCATCTGCAGACAGAAGCATGGAGCTGGTGGGCTGATCACAGGTATAAAAGGACCATGTGGCCACAGAGACTGAGATATAGAGAGAGGCAGACGAAGCCGTGGAGAGAAACGGAATAGCTACTGATGGCTCTCCCAGTCTGGATTCCTGCAGACTTGACTATACTCCCTGCCTTGGATTTTGTGAAACAGCTCTGCTAAAACTTAAGAGAAATTCTACATTGTTCCTATGCTGGTTTGCAGTGGTTTTTATTTTTTTGATTCACAGACACAAGAGCCCAGTTCTCCAAGCAGGAGGTTACATGGCCCCGGGTGTGGAGGCCAGAAAGCCAGAGTGTCAGGGCACCATGTCAACGTGCATAGAGGTCTCTAAAGAAGGTTTTGACATTTTTTCCCAAGTTCCAAGTCACAGCTGATATTCATCACATAGTAGAGAATGAATAGAGGGAGATCTTGTTGAAACTTCAGTTCTTAACACAGAATAATTTGTTAATGTAATTGATAAGTGTTGTCACTGAGTCAATGAGTTTCAGACCAGGAAGGGACTTTCCTACGATTTCCCTAGCAGATGGCCACACAGCCACTACTTGGCTCATCTCGCCCCTTCATGAAACATTGTATTCTCTTATTGAGAAGTCTGGGGCACTTTGACAGAGACCAAGGCTTTCTTGCTGAATCTTAGCCCACTGATTCTTCAGGAAACAAGTGTCTCTGTGCCCAAGGACAACTCTTCATGTGTTTAAATACATCTTAGTCTGGTTGGTGCCAGATTATACATTCCTGTAAACATTCTATGGGCGATGGATCCAGGACCCCTTAATACTCTGAGATAAGCTCTAGCAGTTATCTCCTCCGTGGTGTGCTCAGAACCAAAATGAAGTTCCTGTAAGCTCTGTGAGGGTTATACATATACAGGTGGGCACATTTTAAGAGAGACCATTGTCTACAAAAATCTGAACTCCAGACATAAGGCACTCTAAGGTGCTGCTGCTGCTACTAAGTCGCTTCAGTTGTGTCCAACTCTGTGCGACCCCAGAGATGGCAGCCCACCAGGCTCCCCTGTCCCTGGGATTCTCCAGACAAGAATACTGGAGTGGGCTGCCATTTCCTTCTCCAATGGATGAAAGTGAAAAGTGAAAGCGAAGTCACTCAGTCGTGTCTGACTCTTCACGACCCTACAGACTGCAGCCTACTAGGCCTCTCCGTCCACGGATTTTCTAGGCAAGAGTACTGGAGTGGGGTGCCATTGCCTTCTCAGACTCTAAGGTGTATATAACAATTTTTTAATGTACTGATATGATTTAATAATGTGTTTTATTGGGGTAAAAATACATGAGATCTACTCTTAAAAATTTGTTAAGAGTATTGTACAGAATATTAACTATAAGCTCAATGTTGCACACTAGACCTGTAGAACTTTTCAGTCTTCAGTTCAGTTCACTTCAGTTGCTCAGTCATGTCCAACTCTGAGACCCCATGAAATGCAGCATGCCAGGCCTTCCTGTCCATCAGCAACTCGGAGTTCACTCAAACTCACATCAANTATTAACTATAAGCTCAATGTTGCACACTAGACCTGTAGAACTTTTCAGTCTTCAGTTCAGTTCACTTCAGTTGCTCAGTCATGTCCAACTCTGAGACCCCATGAAATGCAGCATGCCAGGCCTTCCTGTCCATCAGCAACTCGGAGTTCACTCAAACTCACATCAATCGAGTCAGTGATGCCATCTAGTCATCTCATCCTGTCATCCCCTTCTCCTCCTGCCCCCAATCCCTCCCAGCATCAGAGTCTTTTCCAATNCTACAGATTCAGTGCAATTCCTATCAAAATTCCACTGGTATTTTTCACAGAAATAAAATAATTCTAAAACTTGTATGGAATCACAAAACAATCAAAATAGCTGGAGGAATACTGAGAATGAAGAACAAAGCCAAAGGTATCACACCTTGATTTCTACTTTACAAAGCTACAGTGACAGTGGCTCAGATGGTAAAGAATTTGCCTGTAATGTGGGAGACCTGGATTCCATCCCTGGCTCAGGAAGATCCTCTGGAGAAGGGAATGGCTACACAGTTCTCTTGCCTGGAGAATCCTATGGACAGAGGAACCTGGTGGGTAACAGTCCACAGAGTTGCAAAGAGTCAGACACAACTGAGTGACTAACACATACATAGGGATCAAAACAGCATAGTACTGCATAACAACTGACACGCAGACCAATGGAATAGAATAGAGAGCCCAGAAATAAACGCGTGTATAGATGGTTAGGGCTTCCTTAGTGGCGCAGTTGGTAAGAATCCACCTGCCAATGCAGGGTGCACAGATTCAATCCCTAGTTCAAGAATATTCCATGTGCTGCAGAGAAACTGAGCCCGTGTACCACAACTACTGAGCTCACATCCTAGAGCCCATGAGCTGCAACTACCGAGCCAGCATGCTACAACTACTGAAGCTTGTGCGCTACAACAACTGATGCCCCTGTGTCTAGAGCCTGTGCTCCTCAACACTGCAACGAGAAGCCCTCACACCACAAAAAAGACCCAGCACAGCCCAAAGTAAGTAAAAGTAAAAAAATTAAAAAAAAAAAAAAAAGGCAAGTCTACAAAAGCAAAATAACCAAAGTAGGACTACATCAGATTTAAAAGTTTCCGCCCAGCAAAGGAAATCATCAACAAAATGAAAAACCAAGAAATGGAAGAAAATATTCCCAATAGCAAACCCAGAGATAAACCTACACACATATGACCAAGTAATCTATAACAGAGAAGGTGAGAATATACAATGGGGAAAGGACAGCCTCTTCAATACGGGTTATTGGACAGCTAAGGTAAAAGAATGAAATTAGCAAACTCCCTAACACCATACACAAAAATAAATTCAAAATGGATTCAAGATCTGAATGTAAGACCAGACACTAAAAAACTCTTAGAGGAAAACACAGTAAGAACACTTCTTGACATAAATTGAATCACAATCTTTTTTGACCCACCTTCTAAAGAAAATAAAAACAGAAATAAACAAACGGACCTAATTACACTTAAAAGCTTTTGCACTGCAAAAGAAACCATAAGAGAAAAAGACAAATCTCAGAATGGGAGAAAATATTTGCAAACAAAGCAAATAATAAAGGTTAATCTCCAAAATAACACAAACAGCTTATGCAACTGAATATCCAAAAAAACAATCAACCGAATGAAAAATGGGCAGAAGACCTAAATAGACATTTCTCCAAAGAAGACATATACAGATGGTCAACAAACGCATAAAAAATGCTCATCATTAATTGTTAGAGAAATGCAATATGGAATATAGAAAGATGGGGTCGCAAAGAGTCGGATACAACTGAGCAACTGAACTGAACGTTGACCCTATATGTGAGACAGCAAGAGACACACAGATGTAAAGAACTGGACTCTGTGGGAGAAGACGAGGGCGGGATGATCTGAGAGAGTAGCGTTGAAACAACAAGTATATTATCATATGTGAAGCAGATCGCCAGTCCAGGTTCGATGAATGAGACAGAGTGCTCAGGGCTGGTGCGCTGGGCTGACCCTGAGGGATGGGATGGGGAGGGACGTGGGAGGGGAGCTCTGGATGGGGAACACATGTGCACCCATGGCTGATTCACCGATGTTTGGCAAAAACCACTACAATATTGTAAAGTAATTAGCCTACAATTAAGATAAATTAATTTAAAAAAATACAAAGAGGTATTACTTTACATGGTCAGAATGGCCATCATCAAAAATTCTACAAACAATAAATACTGGAGAGTGTATGGAGAAAAGGGGACCCTCTTGCACTGCTGGTAGGAATGTAAACTGACAGACTCTATGGAGAATGGTATGGAGTTTCCTTAAAATAACTAAAAATAGAACATATGACACAGCAATTCCTCTACTGGGTATATAGCCAAAGAAAATCATAATTCAAAGACAAATGCACTCCAATGTTTATTGCAGCTGTATTTACAATAGCCAGGACATGGAAGCAATCTAAATGTCCATTGACAAATGAATGTATAAAGATGTGGTATGTATACACAATGGAACATTGCTGCTGATAAGTCGCTTCAGTCGTGTCCGACTCTGTGCGACCCCATAGACGGCAGCCCACCAGGCTCCGCTCTCCCTGGGATTCTCCAAGCAAGAGCACTGGAGTGGGGTACCATTTCCTTCTCCAGTGCATGAAAGTGAAAAGTGAAAGTGAAGTCCCTTGGTTGTGTCAGACTCTTCACGACCCCATGGACTGCAGCCTACCAGGCTCCTCCACCCACAGGATTTTCCAGGCAAGAGTACTGGAGTGGGGTGCCATTGCCCTCTCTACATTAAAAGGAATGAAGTTGGGTCTTTTGTAGAGAGTGGATGGACCTGGAGACTGATACAGTGTGGAGCAGGTCAGAAAGAATAAAACAAATATCATATATTACCACATATACGTGCAATCTAAAAAATGGTACAGATAAATTTATTTGCAGGACAGGAACAGAGATGCAGACAGAACAGACATGTGGACACAGGTTGGGGGAGAAGGCGGATGAATGGGGATATTGGGATTGGCATAGAATAGTTAAAACAGACACTAGTGGGAATATGCTGTGTGGCACAGGAAACTCTACTCAATGCTCTGTGGTGACCCCAATGAGTAGTATGGGGGATGGGGTAGGAGGGAAACCCAAGAGGGAGGGGATATTTGTATACATATAGCTGATTCATTTGGTTGTACAGCAGAAACACGAAATATTGTAAAGCAATTATACCTCAATAAAAAATTCAAACCACATATCTGATAAGGAGTTAACATACAAAATGTGTAAGGAATACAGTTCAATAGCAAAAAGTCAAGTAATTCAATTTAAAAATGGACAAAGGACCTAAATAGACATTTTTCCAAAGAAAACATACAGGTAGCCAATAGGTACATGAAAAAGTGCTCAACTTTGCTAATTATCAGGGAAATGCAGAATAAAATCAAGGTGACATCCCCTTATACCTGTTAGGCTGTCAATTATCAAAAAATGATAAAGCAAGGCTGTAGAGAAAAGGAAACGCTTGTACACTGTTGGTAGGAATGTAAACTGGTATAGTCATTATAGAAACTAGTATGGAGTTTCCTGAAGAATTTTTATCTAGAATTACTGTATGACCCCAGCAATTCCATTTCTGGGATGGAATCTATATATATTGTATATATGTATATATTCCAAGGAAGTGAAATCATCTCAAAAAGCTATCTGCACGTCCATGTTCATAGCAGCATTATTCACAATAGGCAAGGTACGGGAACAACCTTAGTGCATGGCAACTGATAAATGAATCAAGAAAATGTGGCACACATGTATGTATGTACATGTACATACATATATGTGACTACACATATTTACATATATAATAGCTGAATATTATTCAGTTATAAAAAGAAATCCTCTCATTTGTGACATCATAGACAAAGCTGGTAGGTATTACACAAAGTGAAATAGACCAGGCAAAGAAGGCCAAATGGTGTCACATTATTGTGACAATTGAAAAGAAAGTCAAACTCAAGTTTACAGTATAAAAGTGCTTGCCAGAGATGGGAGAAATAGGCAGAGGTTTGCAAATGGGTACACATTTTCAGTTATATAGCTATAAATAAGGCCTGAGTGTGTAATGTATCACATGGTGACTACAGTCACTAACACTGTATTATATAATTGAACTTCGCTGAGAGAGTAGAACTTAAATATTTTCAACAAAGTAAATATGTGTATTGAGGGATGTATTAATTGACCTGATGGTGGAATTCTTTCACAGTGTATACATTTATCAGATACACCAATTCCTCACCTTGTACACTTTAAAAACCTTATTTCACTTGTGAAATACACCTCAATAAACCTGGAGAAAAACTTGTTTGTAAAAACAAATTAAATAATCATATCTTTTTGCAGAAACTGAAGTGTTTTGTTTTTAATTCTGTGTTTTTGTGATTTAGACATTGAATTGAATCAAAGAGTAAATTTCACAGCAATAACACTCTTGGCATTTATCCCAGATTAACAAAAACTTATCTCATGCAAAACCCTGTACATCAGTGTTTACAACACTATTTTTAATAGCCCCAAAATGGTAATAACTCAAAATACAATTTCAACAGGTAACAGTCAAACAAAATGTTAGATCCATACAATGGAATGCTACTCAGTAATAAGGCATGAACTACCGATACATGTAAAAACCTAGATGGACATCGAGATCACTATGCTCATGGAAAAAAGCCCATCTTAACAGGTTTACTTTGTGTGATTCCATTTAGATTGTTGTTGTTTAGTCACTAAATCATGTCCAGTTCTTTTGCAACCCCATGTACTGTAGTCTGTTAGGCTCCTCTGTCCATGAGATGTCCAGGCAAGAACACTGGAGTGGATTGCCATTTCCTTCTCCAGGGGATCTTCCCAACCCAGGGATCAAATCTGGGAATGCCTGAATTCCAGGTGGAGTCCTTACCACTGCACCACCTGGGAACCTGCATACTATTCAACTCAGCTACAAATCGGTGATCCTCACAACTTCATTCTCAGATTCAATACTTTGCTATAATGATTCGCAGAACTCAGGGAAACACTTGCTTACATTTACGAGTTTATATTAAAGGATATGATAAAGGATACAGAAGAACAGCCAGATACAAAGGTACAGAGAGTGACACTGTGTATCCTTGCTCTGCCTCTCTGCAGGATCCTCCTTGGCCCTGATGGGTCTACAACAATCTTGGGGGAAATGAAAAACATTTCTTTCTCCCTTGGGAACTGATTACAACCCTAAAACAAAAGTTGCCAGCCACAGTGAAACTTGGATTCCCCCATCCCACTACAGCCAATATTTTTGTTTTTTTTTTCCCCTGGCCTTTGTCTAATCAGCCCCTCAGCGTGCAGTCACTATTAAATTGGAAACAGATGTTCCTGTGTAGCGACCCTCCCTTTACCCCCCACTCTACCCCTTAATGAACTTGAAATTTTTTTTCATCTAAAACCCTTGAACTTCAAACTCAGAAATCATGTCTGAAGCAAAAACAACAAAGCGAGCTTAGTATCAAAGCAGACTCTCATCCTTTCAGGTGGTGTCACCTGCAAATAGGAGGGAAGAATCTGAAAAATGAGCTTTGTTCTGTGGTGTGAATTGTGCTTTGGAGATCCTGTAGTTGCTGCAACACCAGAATGAGCTTCTCTTGGCTCCTACCTTCAGTACACTGGAAGGTCTGAGGGTTACATTCATGCATACATCGAAACAAGAAAAACTGAGGTTCATACCTGAATAATTCGGGCCTTCCCAAACCTCTTACCTGTTTTACCTCTCAGACACTGGTGTCTTAGGCTTAAACAGCTCACTTTACACTTTCTATGTGGCTCCATAAAGCAATTAGAATATTCTGGTATCTGAGGAGCACTAGCGTTTTATTCGGAGTAGGCAACGGCAACCCACTCCAGTGTTCTTGCCTGGGGACTCCCAGGGACCGGGGAGCGTGGTGGGCTGCCATCTATGGGGTCACGCAGAGTCGGACACGACTGAAGTGACTTAGCAGCAGCAGCGTTTTATTGGCTTCGCTGGTGGTTCAGCGGTAAAGAATCCACCTGCCCACGCGAGAGACCGCCTGCAATGCAGGAGACCCGGGTTGGATCCCTCAGTCAGGAAGATTCCCTAAAGAAGGAAATGGCAACTCACTTCAGTATTCTTGCCTAGAGAATTCCATGGACAAAGGAGCCTGGCTCCAGTCCTTGGAGCCTCCAAGAGTCAGAAATGACTGAATGACTAAGCACACACATTCATCAGATGATTGCCTCTATGGGGAACACAGATTGAGCACTCATAGACATGAGTGTGAGCAATCCAGCAACAACTTTGGTGCTCAAATGACATGCTGTATATCAATGACCTTGAGGTTCAGTTGGTGGTTTTTTGGAGTTTAGTTCTTCTATTTACCCGTGGCCAGGAGTTAGGCTATTAGTTCTGGGACCATTTCTCAAAGACTACCCTCCCTGATCGTCTTACACACAAAATGAAACGTTTTCTAATGATGAGGCAGATACTAAAAAAAAAAACAAATAGTGTGAATCATCAGCCTACTCTCAAGTGATGCTGGTATGCAACTGAAACAGCTTCTACCCTAGAATTTGAGTATTTCCAACTGATGCTTGAAGATTAACGTGTGGGGATTTTGAACACTTTGGCGTCAGTCATCACACATCCAGAAATGTACGTACCAAGAGGCTTATTTCCTAACCCCAAACAGAAAGATGAAGGGCCTCGTATTACTTTTCTATTTCTGGCCTAACAAACAACCATAGCCACTTAAAACAGTACAAACTTAACTGTCTTACAGTTCTGTAGACCATAAATCCGATATAATTGTCACTGGGCTAAAATCAAGGTGCTAGCAAGAGGAGCCTCGGGAGCAGAATTTCTTATCTTACCTTTTCCAGTGTCTTCCCACGTTCCTCAACTCCCTGCCTCCTTTCTCCATTTTTCAAACCAGCAAGAGTAATTCAAAACACTCTCCTACTGCTGTTTCTCTGGTTTCCCATAGCTGAGCATGGTTCTCTGCTTTTAAAGACTTGGTCGAGTACATTGGCCTCACCTGGATAACTCAGACTAATCTCCACACCTCCAGGTCCTTAACGTTAATCATACCTGCTGAGTCCCTATTGCCATGTAAGAAACATTCACAGGTTTGGGAGTAAGATGTGGGCATCTTTAGGGGGCATTTATGCTGCTGACCACAGGCCTCTGTACAGAAGCATGCCAGGCTAGGATTTCACAGGTATCTGAAGATTAAAAGTCTGAGATAACTGTGCCAGCTTGGACAAATTCTATGAGAGCCCTCTCCTGGGTTTCAGAGTGCCAATTTCTTATAGAAGAAGCACGCTCTCTCCTGTCTTTTCATAAGGTTATTAAGCTCATTCGTGAGGACTTCACCCTTGTAGCTACTTACCTCCAAAGGCCCCACCTCTGATTATCATCACCCTGGAGGTTAAGATTTCAAAGCGTGAATGTGGGGACACAGCATTCAGTTTAAAGAACATAACGCAGTCTCCTAGTGCTTCTGTTTTACCAAAACACAGGTTATCGAGAGCTTACAGGATGACTGCTGTCTACTCTCATCAGCTGTTACTGTTAGAGATTTACACTCCAAATCACACGCAGCCTGATGAAAGCCCTGTTGCCTTGGAGACAAAGCTGTAGACCTTCTCTCAACAGTACAACCTGGAGATTTTTAGATCATGTGTTGGGAAAGTCGTGATGCACAATCCAAGAGGAAGAGGGGTTTACATTCATTACATTTCTACTCTTAAAAAAGTTTCACCTTTATGGACTGCACCTCACAGGTGCCTTTGCCCCCTACCTTAGGGCTGAGTTTGGACAAAAGGATGCACTATCTGCTCGTGACTAGCAGATCAGAGGGCTTGAAGGGTTCAAAGAGGATATTCTGTCAATCTTCATGGTTTTGGGCCTCAATGTGGCAGTATCTGCTTTCCTCTCCCTAAGATGACAGCATCTATTGGGTACCCCCTCTCCTGTGGCTGCGGGTCTCTCCTGTTTGCAGGGAATGCTCCCTGCTCTTGGCCTTGGAGGACTTCGGGTGGTCATCTTTCCCATCGCTGATTCTGCCTGCCCCTGCCCACACCCCAACAAGCAGATCCTTCATTAAACTAGCCCCCATTACCTTGTTTAGGTGTACCATGCTTCTCTGATACACCTGAGGGTGATAGCATCTCATGATCTTGGACAAGTTGCTAAACTTTCTCAAACCTCAGTATTTTCTTATCTGAAATATAGATAAAAATAGTTACCTTGTGGGGCATTGATGACAACTGCATTATTTAATTCATATATATCTTAGCACAGTGTTTGGTGCACAGACACGTAAATGCTTTGTTGTTGTCGTTGCCAAAATAAAGGGAATGGATTCTCTGAGGAACTGAAAGTTCCACCTGGATCCAGATGTTCCACCATTTTTAACTTTACACAATGCACTTTTTACTCTAATGAAAAAAAGAGCTATTTCGAGCAACTATTACACTAAGGTCTTGGGATTTACTGATAAACAATTGCTAGTGATACTGCTGGGTACCCAGTGACCACTTACTTACTGAGGCATGTTTAGATTCAAGCATCTTTATAATTTGATGTTTCTGAAATTTTCTAATTCAATACTGAGACTCTGGTTGCTAGTATTCTGGATATAGAATGATTTAAATAATGTAAGCAGAGAACTATTACAGTAGAATAGGTAATAATTGTAGTAAAAGTCTGTCTACAAATCAGCTCAGATACAGTAACTACTTCTCAGCTTGAGAAGTGAAGTTGCTCAGTCGTGTCTGACTCTTTGCAACACCATGGACTGTAGCCTATCAGGCTTCTCCATCCATGGGATTTTCCAGGCAAGAGGACTGGAGTGGGTTGCCATTTCCTTCTCCAGTGGATATTCCTGACCCAGGGATCAAACCCAGGTCTCCTGCATTGCAGGCAGACGCTTTACTTCTCAGCTTACAAAAAGTCTACACCATGATCTGCTTATAAGAATATAAAGGTAGAATTTTGCAAAGCACATTCAATTTTTAAAAGGCAATGCTTATTGCAGAATCAAGAGAAGGAAAAAATTGAAAAAAAAAACTGCAGGAAGTCTTTAGTATTTCGGTGTATGAAGATCCAAGTTCAGAGACAGAAGTAGATTTGGATTTGGAACTTTCCATGTCACCTTTTCAAATATAGTTGGGAAAACTAGTTTAACAGCTGGCACCAGACCCTTTAGGCAGTGTTGCTGTTGTTGACTTAAGAGACTACACACTGAAAGATCACTCTCAAAGGGAAGATAAGACTCCCCGAGGGTGTGATCTATAAGACTAAACTACTCTGTTTAAGAAATAATAGAAATTTGGTGGTGAGAGAAAGCAGAGAACAGAAGGAAGCAAAGATGGGGGTAGGAGATAAAAGAGGAAAAAGCTATGTTCAGTCCAGTTCAGTTGCTCGGTCGTGTCTGACTCTTGGGACCCCATGAATCGCAGCACGCCAGGCCTCCCTGTCCATCACCAACTCCCGGAGTTCACTCAGACTCGTCCATCGAGTCAGCTGTGTAAATTTAAAGTTGCTTGCCTTGTTGGGGTTTAACCACCCTTTCCCCAAATCTTTGATAAAGGCTAGTTCCCCATCTATGTGCTTTTCTCAAGAAGGAAATGGGGCTATCATCCACATCTCGGTCAGCACTTAGCAGAGAAAAGTGGAGAAGAGGCGAGGATAGGGGCTAAACATAAGTGATACAGAGAGGTTAGCAGAAGTGAGAACTCAGAGCAGATACATCCCTGAGATGTGAGCTTTAAAGACCTTCGTGAAAATACCAGGGGAAGCATTAGTCTTCCCACGGGGCATAACAAAGAGACTTAGACCAATTTTATTTAAATTTGAAAGGGCAGGATGACCTCAGCTGATCCCTGGATTACAATTTATCAAGGATCCAAGTGAACAAATAGAAATATGAAATTGGAGCTACTGGTGTCAATCTGTTAAGACAGCCGTATTCATCTGTCAATCACCTGCTCTCCTGAAAATCAATGTGCCCAGGAAGCTTATAGATAATTGAAGAGACAAAGGAGGCAAAGCCAAGATATAGATATATGGATATATATGGAATAACTTACCTCTGAGGTCTGATTTTATNCAAGGATCCAAGTGAACAAATAGAAATATGAAATTGGAGCTACTGGTGTCAATCTGTTAAGAGAGCCGTATTCATCTGTCAATCACCTGCTCTCCTGAAAATCAGTGTGCCCTGGGAGCTTATAGATAATTGAAGAGACAAGGAGGCAAAGCCAAGATATAGATATATGGATATATATGGAATAACTTACCTCTGAGGTCTGATTTTATAGACCTGTGATGTCAACTTGTTGGGCCTAGATTTTGGTCAACTATTTCTGTGAAAGTTTTGTGTGTGTGTGTCTGGGTGTGAGATTAACAATAAAGCTAGTGGACTTTGAGTAAAGCACATTGCCCTCTGTAATGTGGGAGGGCCTCAACAAAAAAATCAAGCCTTAATAAAACAAAGCCTGATCTCTCCTGAAAAAGAAAAAATTGTGCCAGCAGACTGCCTTGAAACACAAACTACAACTCTTCCCTCAGTTTCCAGCCTACTTTGCCAAGCCTCCTCAATCATATGAGCCAATTCCTTAAAATAAATCTCTCTCTCTACACACACACACACACACACACACAAATCTGTTGGTTCTGTTTTTTGGATAACCCTAATGAATATACTACCAAAGCCATTTTTTATGTCTCAATAGAAGTAACACCCACAATAAAAGTCTTGGCCAAGAATTCACACTTATTTTACAGAATTATTCTAGAGACAAATTTGAGTGTTATAGAATTATTTTTTTAAAGTATCCCAACTAGTCCTAGTTTCAGATCAATCTCCTGAAGCACAGGTTGTAGCTTTGAGTAACTGTCCTAGGTGGTACTTATGTGACAATACCTATTTCATGCAAAGCACTGTTCTAAATGTTGAGGAAAAAATGGAGGATGTTGTTGTTACTATTTAGTCACTAAGTTGTATCCAGCTCTTTGTGATTCCATGGATTGTAGCCTCCAGGCTACTCTGTCCATGGGATTTTCCAGCCAAGAATACTAAAGTAGGTTGCCATTTCCTTTTCCAGGGGATCTTTCTGATCCAAGGATTAAACCCATGTCTCCTGCATTGGCAGGCAGATTTTTTACTACTGAGCCACCTGCGAAGCCACAAAGTAAAGGATAAAGAGGCCAAAATCCTTGCTTTCATGGAGTTCATATCCTAGTGAAGGGAGATAGAAGGAAACAAATTTATGAGTCAGATGATGATAAATGCAAAGAATTAAGCTAAAATAGTCACCCTGCTTTAGGATGGAGAGTAAGGAAATAAGGTGAGTCTGTGGGATTTTATGTCAAGTGTTTGGAGTAAGTGACATTTTAGCAGAAATCTAAATGAAGTGAAAGAGAGTCAAGAGTGGGAGAAGATCCCAGCACAGAAAGCACCAAAGGAAAGGGCTGTGGGGCAGAAATGTGTTCAGGGAGCTAGGGAAACACAAGGAAGGCAGTGGGTCTGAAGAGGAGTGAGCAGGGGAGCATGGTAGGAGATGAAGCCAGGAGTTCCCAGGACTTGACCAAGTAAGGCCTTGTAGGTCATAAAGAAGACTAAAGATTTTGTTTGGGAGGAAATGGAAAACAAAGGGAAGGTTGTGAGCAGAAGCTCTGCATAATAGAACTTAAGCTTTAGCAGGCTCCCTTAGGCTACTCTAGAGACTAGAATGTGTGTGTATACAGAGTACATGCAAAGGTTAGGGAAAGAAACGGTGGAAGAGCAATAATCCTACCAGGAAATGATGGTAATGGAACAGTAGAGTCAGATATCTTTCAAAAGTGGAGCTGGAAGAACAGAAAAAGAAAGAGGGGAGTCAAAGATGACCCCATGTTTCTTCTCTTGAACAAGTAGAAGAATGGAGTTGACTTTATTCGGATGAAAAAATCTGGGAGAGGAAAATTGGAGGGTGTACACAGGGGAGTGAATTAAGGAACTGGTTTTGGA